>JACMIF010001815.1:0-21260 GCA_014805445.1 Diplogasteroides magnus | reverse complement strand
GCTTGTCTTACACCCGTGAGGACGTGAGTTCGATTCCCCCGTTGGACCATGGTGTGCCTAGTGCGTTATACACCAATGTACCCCTTGAATCGCCGTGATTTCGATACTCCCTTTCGATGGAATCGGCCGCTCGATTCCATCGAAGGGTGAGCATCGACCCCTAAGCATCGACGATGGAATCGAAAATGAGGCATCGAACGCCCCACCCTAACAAACATTATTTTCCATTTTTGTGTACGATTTTTGTGTATTTTTGTGTACGTGTACACTCGTTTCCACGAACATCTCAAGCTACTGTAAGTGGATTGGATACGTGATGAACTAACAGAATACGTCATACTCATTTCCCTTCAACACCATGATTTCTCTGCATAGATCGATTGAATTGCCATCTCTGGGCACAATCTTGTCGAATTGGTGCTGAAGGTCTTGCAATTGCCATGTTTCGTTCGCCTGTCAGCATGATCCAGAATCAGCGTGCTGGATTCCTGAATGATCTATAAGAGCTGTGAAACATATCCGTAAATTTAGTCATACTGCCAACAATAGTACGTTGCATCGAATATCTCCCTGACGATCTCGTCAGAGATCGTCTCGTCCGAAAGAGCATAAATTTGTGTTGTGAATCTGCTAACTTTCACATTGCCTTGACGGCCTGATCACCCCTGAATCCCGCGGTGACATGTTGCCAACTTTCAACTCTGCCAAAACATCCTGCCAATCCCAAGATCCCGCGCTGTCATGCTCCCACCCATGGCAATGACAGCCATTTGGCCTACGTGGAATCTCGCCAACAGTGCGAGCTCCCTGAAACAGTGTTCTGAATTCAGCGACTTTTCAAGAATTTATTGTGAGAAAGTCTTATGTCGTAAAATCCTCCCCATCAAAGCTTCTGGAAATAGTTCCTCATACTATTTACACGTCCATTTCAATAATATTGGCACAAAGTACACGAATTTACCATATAAAAATGTCATTGTCGAAGCATAATGTGCCGTAGCATTAGTGGAGGTTAGCGAAACGACCAAACACAGTCCTCAGCCAAATGTTGTGCCATTCGTTCTCGGTATTTCAGTTGGTCTGGGGATGCATGTAATAAACTATATGAACTAGTGATTGCATTATGGAATTTCTAACCTCCCTATCCTACTCCGAGTGACTATCTATCGAAGTGAGAGACAACCATTCCGATTAGATTGAGGAGGTTAGAAATTCCATAATACGTTCTCTAGTACTGATGAATGACCGGTCATGCTTCGGTTGTTCCGCACAATATTGTCTGTGATGACGCTCTTTGCTCGCACAGACTACACGCGCATCCTTTGTGATTACAGTAGGAAAATAGGGACATTTGGATTTTCACTCTCCCCCCCGAACAACAATCTTATCTCCGAATAAGTTACGGGTAGATTGATATTGAGGGGAAGAGAGTGGTCATCATTCTCAACACCATAGCATTTCGCCGTCGTCGCTTTCTTCTGGCAATAACATTCCTGAGACAATAGGTCTTAATAGAGCGAGACAGACTAGTCTCGTTCCCTCTTCAGCGAGGAGGAGGAAGAGGAGGAAGCGCTCTCTACCCCGCATTACGGTAGATAATGATAAATCTTTCCAACTGACCACTATGACGCAAATGTTGACAATGCTCTTGTCTCTAAACAAAGTCATGACTGATATCAGGGCTTCCAACTCCGAATCAAATCAGCACGAATCTGTGGACATGGACGATCATCGCCTGGCCGGAGTGATCATATTCGTGGTGAGAATGATGCTTTTCCTTCAAACCCAACGCCGTAGCAATAGCAAAATTCGGGGATATTATCGCATTCAGTTGGTGATGAAACATATTGAAACGTATAATACATATGTTATCACTGTTGCATTTCTAGATATTATCGATGAGCATAGGTATTTGCATATTTTAATATATATATATATTTTTAAATTTTCAGCTCGGCATCTGCGGCTTCACTTTCAATATGCTCGTCGTCTTTCTTCTTCGCCGAGTGAGCCCAGTGAAATTCAAACATTTTAGCAAATATTTGGAGTTTCTAGGCTTTAATATACTTTTAAAATTTACATTTGGTTTTAAGATACTAGGCGAATGGCTTTAATATGCTCGCAGATGGAATTTGTAAAATCGCGTTCACCCTAAGAATAAACTTGTTTCCAACAGTTTTTCACGGGGTGAAAGAAAGAGCGCAGCAAAAAATCATTTCAGGTAAGTACCTTCAAAAACGCGTTCGGCATTCTGACCTTCAACCAAGCGATCACGGATCTCATCAACTCGACTGTCTTTACATTCATCATCGCGCCGTGTGTGTTCTTGTAAGCATCAACGTCCCCTTTGAGGGGGTGGGGACAAGGGTTTCTATATCGGCAGTAGAGTGCATTCGTCTGTTGCCTGATTCCCGAGGAGAGGTTGTCTCATTCATGCAACAGACAACCGCTCAGACAGCAGACGAATGCAGTCTACTCCCGATTTAGAAACCCTACTGGGGACTCGAGTGACGCCACCCTATTTCCTAGCGCCCTCCACGCGTCCTTCGAAGTGACCTCACGTCTCGGCCAGCTCCTGTTCCTCGCATACGACTGCTGTTCGTGGATTCATCTGTGCATCTCACTAAACAGGTTGGCGCAACCAGCGCATTCTTACAACGCTAGCTTCCACTAAAACACAACAACTGAAGCAAAGCCAATTATCTATTTACACCCCAAATATTTCGTTAGAACATTCTCTTAGACAATTTCAGTTTCTGTGAAATACGTTTCAACGCCTAACATTTTCAAAAATTACGATTGAGTAGACAGTTACATTTACAGGTTCTGCTCCCTTTACTTTATTCACAAATACAAGTTCCTCTTCAGCAATCAGATGACGGTTGTTTATGTGGTAAAATATTTTGTTCGCTTATATCCAGTTCATAGTTGCAACAGCAGTGAAGAATTATTTCTAGGGGCTGCAATGTTAAAAGAAAATGACACCAGTCAAAATCAAGCGCAAATACAGAAAATTTGCAGACCTTCATCTGGCTCCTGGCAGCCTGCATCAACTTTTACGAGTATGTTTTCGGTAAGTCAATTATTTTCTACCTTTGCATACTGCTGTTGAAAACACGAAAAAATCAGAGAAAAATCTTGTGCAGTGGACTGTGCCTTCTACTTACCCATCGGGCACTGGAATTTCGACTTCAAGGCAGGACCCACGTGCTTGAGTGTGGCATGGTTAGTGTGAAAACTAGGTAAGGAATCCAATCTGAAGCGCACATCTCTGTTGTCTAATTGCCTCGGAGCGGTTGCCCATCACGTGAGAGCGACAATCGCTCCGAGGGAATTAGACGACAGAAATGTGCACTTCTGATTGGATTCCGTTCCCTAGTGAAAACGGTTGTTGCTGTGTGGTAGATGTGAAGAAGAGGATCCGACGAATATTTATTGGTTCAACCACTTCGACTGGAAGACGAACGAAACTATTGAAGGTTGGGGGGGGACAGTCAGAGGGAAAGGAGGAGGAGGGCCGAACCATCTGCCCGCTCTGGTAGATCCGCGGCGATGATGAGAGTGGAATGATATGTGATGAGGCGCGTAACGGCGATTCAAAAATATCGCCACTACGAAATTCATATATGATCCCATGAAGAGGATTTACTTTGTTACATCATGGATACACCATTGGTAACAAATCGGTAAATTTGTCATCATTCTTCTCTGGTGCGTGTTGTTTCATTCCTTGATAAACAGCCGCACTGCGGAGAAGCATGAAGATAATTTACCGATTAAGAACGTAATGCATACACATGCAGGTACCTCAACTACCTCCGCAACATGTCGATTATTGCAATCATCGCTGTTCTGGACACAGCGACTCTGATCAAGTTCCACATCGTGAGAAAGGTGAAATATTTTCTTAAGAAATCTATATGTCTATAATGTCGCGTAATAGTTTAAAACTTGAAAGATTTGTCGTGTGAAATTCGTAATTTTATTAAACTTGACAAAACAGAGAACATTAATCATCCGAAGCGAAAGCATTTCAAAGAACACGACCCACGAAAAGGAAGTCCTTAAATAGTTAAAGATCTTGTAATCTTCTAATGTGTTTAAAAAAATTGGGGATGGAAAATGCATATGATTTATAGAAGGATTTGAACGAAAACAAGAAAGAGTGGCGGCGGCAAGAGTTCTTCTTCATGACTCAGGTTGGACAAACCGATATTTAGGCGAATGAAAGACAACTTCGCTATGGACATTTGCGCCATGACGGTGAAATTGACACGTGAACGAGATATTTGTCAATTTCACCATTATGGGTGTAAATGTTCAAGGCGCTCTCACCTTTCACCAATGTAGGCCATAGCGATGAAACAGATGTCTCTATTGCAGCATAAACGTCTGGCCTCTTAGTTTGAAATAGCAAATAATATTCATTGTAGGCCATGCTGCAGTCTTCATTATTCTACTTTGAAGAAGTGTGCTGCTACAATCTCGGAGCACTTCCGTGGATGGTGAATTGTTTACAATGTTATACACAAGGCGAACGAGAGAAAAATATTGTAATTGCATCGCAAATATGATGACCAATACCTAACCAAGAAATACCCATGATCACTGTCTTGAATGTCAAATTGCTTGTAAAAACTACGGTAAAGAAAAGGAAGTTAGATGTTATGGTGGTGTAACTGGGTCTTTTCCCAACTCTCGGTGATCTATCTGTATGCTATGCGCCAGAGATGACCGAATGAACAAGAGCGCAGAGTGACGGAATGCACTGTCTGATTCACTCTTCCAAGAATAATTGGTGTACAAGACAAAAACTGTTTCAGAAAAATTATATCATAATAAAATCATATCAGAGCGATCCCTGGGCGCAATTCGCCTTGCGAACTATCTGTTGGGTGTCCATTCACGCCTTGGATGGGTGAGTAAACAATAAGGACTCGATATCAGAACCAAAGTGCACCATTGTTTTCTGTTCACTCATACCGACCAATTGTGTAAGACGAGCGAGAGGGAATGAGTCACCAATGCGCACAGACAGAAAATTTACACTTTGGTTCCGATGGCGACACCCCAGTAAACAGTACAATTTTACGCCATAATAGCGAACGATCTATTCAACCCTCTTCGTCGTTCGCATTCCTTGTTAATGACGCGTGCACTATATTTAACCCCGATTTTTGACCATTTCAGTTTGATTGTTCTTCTGTGCAATCGTGAACTGCGCACAATGCTGCTCCGCGTTCTCTGGAAGTCCGACAGTGAGTGCGACACAATAGTTTATTCAACGAGAAGAGATCCCTCCAAATGAGCCTTTTTACTTGTGAGAATTGGAAAGAGGTCGTAGGCTGGCTGTGAATGAATACGGTAATCAGACGTGTGAACCTTCAGCATCCGTCGAACATACAACGTCTTATATAACATGACATTTACGGAGAAGAAAACATCTCTGTGCTCGTCGGAAATCGACTGAGCAATCGTTGCAGCTCCCGGACTATCACATTTCGCCAATAACTTTGAGTTCGAAATTAATAAAGAGTAAAGCTGTAATAGCTGACATAAACTGACAGTTTTGGTCAGATTTTGAATGTTATTCCTATGAATGATATTGAATGATACTCGAATTTATCAAATTACTTCTGGAAGTACTCAAATTTGTTCAGAATCCCATGTTTTGTCATGTCAAGCTAACTTCAATCGTGTTGAATTTGCTTTACAGTAATATAAAGCAATTCAGCTTCCCCATTATACATGTAATGCCCATAGCCAACAACATTGCATTTCCATAATCATCGATGCATATCAAATACTTCAATTCTCTTCTCCTACAGGAATCTCGTAACCTAGGCTCTCGGCTACACACAGTAATCTGAACGACAAGTCATCTATTACCGCACTGCATGATGTGAAAGAACTGGTTGTTCAATATATTCTGAATGTTATTCCTATGAATGATATTGAATGATACTCGAATTAATCAAATTACTTCTGGAAGTACTCAAATTTGTTCAGAATCCCAACGCTGAACATTTATTTTTAATTGCTGTGCATTTGAAAATCGGAATTCTTCACGACAATAGGGTTCGGAATGCGAAATGAGTGTCGTTTTGCTAACGGGATCAAAGTGCCCACACTACTGAACTAATACGGTTTCAAAATGATGTGTGTGATAAAAAAGTTACCACGCGATCAGTTGCAATTTTGGAAATTGTCAAACCATTCAATTCGGTTTCAATTGAAAACCAACTACACCAACTGACTCTCTGTGCAATCTCAAATACGTTCACCAAAACAGAGACGACTCTCACGCAAACTTCTCAATTCAAAGACGTTGACATCAGTGCACTCTCTAAAACCATTATATTATAGACATACGAAAAACACTGCACGTGCGAACTTCGTCCATGTACTAAGAATTTTATCACTGATTCTGAGACATTTCTTTTCACGAGTACAACTATATCCCACGGGGGCTTTTTTTTATCTCGAAAACAAGCAAATTTAGCTGAAAGGGAGAGGCATTCATGGGTATTCCTTTCATTCAGCCAGTTCAGTTGTAGCTCTTCTCGGACGTCCTTACTACTACCGTAAGCATCATGTCCTTTCGGAAGAGATAAGAAAATAATATCTAGCAATTATGTCGAACAGTCAAAATAGGATTTCAAAAAAGGCAAATTAGTCGTCATTCTTCTCCTCCGCGCAGTGGTGCCTTTAGATAACCGCGCGACGGAGAAGAATGACGAGAAATTTACCGTTTTTGCCCCCCCCCCAGATAACCAATCGATGTGAAGGAAAGACGCATGTTGTGAGTCTTTGAGGAAGTCGAAACGACAATGTTCGCGTGCTCTGTAACAAAACACATTGCGGCACTCTTCTTGTGTTCGAACTACCTGGTGCTAACGGTAGGTTGATGACTATTAATCGCTGATATGGTCATTTTTACACATGGACTATGTCATTGCTAATTTAGGCAGTCGCAATCGGTCGATATCTCGTTATCTGCAGTGGAAAACTCGTCGTTGTTTCCATTTGGCATCTACACATCATCCTATTCGTCATGACCATCCCATGTGTAGGAAAAGTTTTGAGAACTATCAATCTTTTCGACGGAAAACATAGATTCAAACCAAGATTTCGACAGCGAAACAGCTCAAAGAAATGTTATTTTCTTCAGATTCTCCATTTCTACTACACACTCGTGCATGGAGTGGTAGTCCAGAGTTCCATTTGTAACCACATGATCACTTCCGATTCCACACTCGAACTTTTGGTAATTATTGTGCATAATTGAAGGCAACAGCCTATGCTTCCTGCGTTTTTGTCCGCGAACGATAAGAACAGAAAGACATTTGCCCGCCAAATTGACTATTTACTCCTCATTATTTGTTTTTGGCTCATTGTTTTCCTCAGATATAATAGATATTTTCAAACTATTAGTTTGCTTTCATTATGCAATACAATCCTTACAGTTTATCGCACTCTACTTGCTCTTCATGATTCTTCTCAGTGTGATTCTCAACGTTCGCGTGATACTCTTTGTGATACATAGGAGTAAAAAGGGTTGGTTGTACATCTTGGATGCATTTGAAGATTGGACGTCAAAATAGATAAGTCATTGTTCAACGACAATGCTTTCGGGATTAATTCTACTATGCAGTTTGCACCCAATGAAAAGACTAGACTGCGGAAGTCTTTTCAATGGGTGCAAACTTGCACTGCAAAGTGTTGAAATAGATTGGATATTTCAGCTGCATTGGGCCGTCGTGGGACTCAGAACGAAGTGAAAATGTCAATCGGACTCACAGTGCAATGCACTGTTTATCTCTTGACTACGGGAACTAGTGTATTGCACAATGCACACTAGAATATTTTCTTACAAGTTTTCATGGACGCACAGGTCGAACAATCCAATTGCTGTATTCTATTCATGAGATAATTCCATTGAAGACGCAAACAACCAAAACGCCGTTACACTGTGTTCAGGTGCCATAAGACCGACTCTTCGCGACTTTCTGGACATCGTCAGCTACATCTCTGCGGGAGCCAATATTGTTGCATCGATTTTCTTCATCAAGGCCTTCCAGGTCTTATTTCCATTCCTCCGTGCGAATGGCTCTTGTGTAGGGTGGACAAAGCAAGAAATTCTGCTTGGATAAGCGCGGCGAGCGGTCCATTCCTTCCCAAGCGCTTACGAGAGCGTCATTCTTTAGCAAGCGCTTGCCTAATTCGCAAGCGCTTGCGAAACATTTTCATTGATCAAGGATCTGATTTTGATCATAGAGATTTGGGAGCAACGGAGCTAAGGTGCAAAATTGAATGCCCGATCCGATGGGCCAGGACCAGTTGCCTGAGCGCTCTTACTCTCTCCCCCAATGCTCAACAGCCTCGAAAAAGGCCATATTTAAAAATGGAACTTCGGGAAAAAGGATCGAAAGGGAAGTTCTAGTCGGATATTCGGAATATCTGATCATTTTCCTCTCTCTCCCGGCGACCAAGATCCAGGATAAGGCAAAATATTAGGGTGTCGCAAATGGGAGCGCTCCCGGGGTTCCCGGCGTGGAATGAGTGAGAGGCCGCTCTTCCCGGGAATGAAGGGCGCTAGTTGAAAAGTACAATGGGAATCCCAGTCATAGTGGGAGTCCCATTCTTCCTTCAGTCAGAGCGGTCTGTCTTTTCACTTCATTTTAGACAGCAATGAATGGGCGACGAATGGGAGTCCCAGCCATGACTGGGTTTCCCGTTGTACTTTCTTCATTTGCGTTTCTTCCCGGAAAGAGGCACATCTCATTCATTTCACGCCGGGACTCCCGGGAGCGGTTTGCGACACCCTACAAAATATCCTATAGTAATATATCTCGCTTTTTTCGAGGTTGCTGTGTCTTGAGAAGTTGGGAAGCGCGCTCGGGCAACGGGAACTGGTCCATAGGATCGGAAATTCAATTCTGCACCTTACATCTGTTGATCCCAAAGCGATATGACCAAAATCAGAAGCTGACGGAATGAAAATGTTTCGCAAGCGCTTGCGAATTAGGCAAGCGCTTGCGAAAGATTTCATTCTTCGCAAGCGCTTGCGTTAGCCCGGTCAACCGCTCAGTAATAAACAAGCGCTTGCGGAATGGCTTGCTTTGTCCACCCTACTCTTGTGATATCAAGCAATCTTGGATCTGATATGAGCAGCTCTATGGTAAAAAGGATGGGAAGTCGGAACTGAGTTCCTAACGCTGAGTCAAATTTGCAGTCTGTGACTGCCGATCTATAAAACATTTGTTCAGAATCTTTTCCACGATCTTTTTTGTTGTGGCAGAAAGGCAGAACAGACGATCAACTCTATAGCTACAGTTGTTGAGGATCCTTCTAACAATAAGATGAACTCTTCTAAGTAAAGCAAAGAGGGCGTGATACATGAATATAGTGTGATTTCCATAAAGTATACATACATTGCGTTTCAATGCGCAATTTACTTCTTCGTGAGCAATATTTTTCCATGTGACCTCGTAGATCCTATTTCCCATTTTCATAATGGTTAAATCACTTCTCTGCATGCATGTTGTTGGATATGAGTAGTAGAGTATCTATCGCACACTAACTCTAATTGCTGTGTGCCTACAGTAGTTGAGTCGTGGTATAGGATGATTAGTAAATCACAGACCGATCTCCCTATATATTAGGTTGAACGGAATTTAATGTCCGAATTTCTTCCACGTGCTGTAAAGCTGCGAAGACTGATTTCAAGTACCTGTCACTTGTACTATAGTGGACTAATCACCTGCCGCTACTTACCCTACTTGAGCCGTGACGTCACTCCTTCTGATGACGTCACAGCAGTTGATTGACCATCACTAGTTGAAATTGGGGGATCATTTCCGTGACCATAACTTCTCGGAAAATGATGGGAAAATTAATGTTAGGAATTCTAGGTATAGGCCGCGGTCCCCACTATACATTAGCGGTGTTAGAACCTCAATCGACAACCCACCGGAAAGTTAGCCCAAAAAATCGATTTTCGACAGTTTTCAAGCTACAGCCACCAAACTCGGCAAGAATGTGGGTAAAAATTGGGGAAATTTTTTGGTGAATTTTGAATTCTTCATTAACTGTCTGACACAAGATATAGGCGAAAAACCGATTTAGGCATGAGCCAAAATGAACATATTTCGATTTTTATCGCCTAATTTTTCGATAGATTTTCGATGGAGGATCTAAAGTAACTCAGTTATAGTGTAGCCCGAGACCTATCCGTAAAATATCTAATATTAATTTTCACGTCGTTTTACGCGAAGTTATGATTTTTCTCGTAAAATATACATTTTTTGGTCAATCGACTGCTGTGACGTAATCAGAAGGAGTGACGTCATGGCTCAAGTAGGGTATGTAGGGACATGCTATTAGTCCACTATGGTAAAGGTGTCAGGTACTTGAAATCAGTCTTCGCAGCTTTAAAGCATGTCGAAAATTTCGGACATTCAATCCCGTTCAATCTAATATGTCTGCGTTGTCTAGGAACGTGGTCAGTCTATTGTTGTCTCTCTCGCCACTATGTGGCTCTCTATGATAAATATAGTCTTGCAAACTATATGAGAGAGTCGCATACACAACACATGTATTATATATTGCATGATCTCCAATTTCACCCGATTCCCAGCGTTATTCGTCCCTTGTACAATGCTCGCATTCATTCATTTTTGTACATTATTCTGTCCACACGAATGAACTTGTTTGGAATAATCACTATTGCAAGTCATGCGCCTATGTCACAGATAATCTATGTCGCAGATCTGGATACCATAGATTTTTGCATTTAAGGTAGATTATTACCTATTTTTAGAAAATCTATTATTGGACCACGTTGAAAGAAGTTACAGCAAAAAAACACTTTTTGAGGGCAAAATTGGCGATGTGCCATCGAATTGAACAGTTCGTCGTTGATGACAATTCCATTCATTTTCAATTGAAGTTATTTTACTCCTCTGAGTGCAATTCGGGTTAATTCCTCCATTGGTTGGCCGATGAAAATGTCCACTGGCCACGGCTTATAGTAGTGCAAAACGAAGCATCGACTTCATTCATTTCACAGGTATTTTATCCGATTTTAGAATTTGTTTTAAAGAACGAAAAAATCTACATTGAATCTACACTACATGGAAAACGAATAAAATTCATTTGATTCACTAATATCGTGCTGTTGAAAATGCTATTTATTTGTGATCGTTTTCGTTGCTTTAGAAGATATGTCCACAGCAGTCGAAGTGACCAGCACGTCCATTCGAAGAGCTCGGAGAAGGGCGCATCTGAAACGTTTTCATATATCATATCATATTATTACGTTGACGGACAAACGAAGCGCGGTTTTTTTAACTCCAAATGCATCTAAATCTGTGTCTATCTAATTATCTGTCATTTCTCAATACTCGGCAATCGCTTCTGAATCTGAAATTATGAGAAGAAACCCTTCAAGAGAAGAACATTAATAGAATACCTGTAGGGTTGAATAAAGTACAGTGAGACAAGAGGATTTGCAGCCGGTAGATATGAAAACAGGAGAGCGACGAGGTATCTAACAACAAAAATAATAAAGAACGAAAAAAAAGATGAACTCACTCTATAAAAGTGAACTGTATGACTTCTATATGGTAGGCGATGTAGATTGTCATGGGAGGAAAGACGAAGAAGAAGGGTAGCATTGCTTGGATAATCAGAGACTGAAGTCCGAAATTTTGGATGTGATTCCAGGGCCTAATCCTTGACGGTTGCCACATCTTTCAGTAAGTTTCAGGCTACTCAGTACCAGGGCGGTGTTGAAAACTTTCGTATAATGAGGTGTGTCTTATAAAATTCTTCACTTATCGTCTTGTATGTATTTTTTTTTACAAAATGCAGCTTATAAATGCGATTCGTTTTATTCCCCAGAAGAAAAGTGTAAAGTGTTTTTAATCATTTTCAGAAAAGGTACGACTTTTGGAAAAATACAATATCGCAAAAATATTTTTCCCGGAATAACCGAAATTGTATCATCGGAAAAAAGTCGTAGTTTTATCAGAATGGCTCCCTTCTTCGGGGGTGCAAAACGAATTGCTCCGATATACTTCATTTAAAAAAATACATGCAGAACGATCTGTGAAGAATTGTAGAAGATACACCTCATTTTCAGAAATTTTTCCGTACAGCCCTGCTAAGTACTATTATATGATTGAACTAACATTTTCTCACAATTATTTACTGTACCTCTGTTGAGTTACGATAAACTCTCACTATTGTGTACTTGAACTGTTCTTTAACAACACGTACTTTTAGTAGCCTCTGGTGTGCTCTCTTTGTGTTGTCTCCGAACGCCTGAAGGGGAGATTTTTTCGGATTATTTGGCATCAGTTTGAACCGGCTTGTGCTCCCAACTACACCGCGATAACGGTGTGAGAAAGAAGAAGAAAATTTCAGGAAAATGAGAAAAATTGTTTAAAAATGGTAATTAATAAACCTATTTTGTGAATTTTTGCTCAGAATTACGGCATTTGCCATCAGAAGTGACAAAAATCTGACAGATATTTCGAGTATTTCGAGTATTTCGAGCCCAAAATTCGAAAAATTTCATTTTTCAAAAGTTTTGCGAAACTATTTTTCGCAAAGCCCTGTTCGCAAACTAGCAAACTATAACATCGAACAAACTATCTTCCAGTCATTGCAATGTTTAAGAAAAATTATGTCACGGGTGACAGATCGTATTCTTTCACTATACACTTATGATATTTTTTATGTGTGTTGCTTTCCTTACGAATAGAATTGGATTAATGAATATTTGATAACATTCTTGATTGACTATTATTCCGCTCACCTGAGATCCTCCTCTCGAATCGAGGTAGTTGTGCACCTTTCTGTAGAAAACGAAGACGATGACGTAGATTGGAAACATGGGAACGACGATTGAGACCAGGGCGAAGATTGTACCGTAGTTCCACAGCATGTGCGCGCCTAGAAGGCAACATTCAAGCAATTTTTATTAGCTCTGGCATTTAAAACTGTTGTTTTTGCGTACTAATTGAGGGGAACGATTGGTGTTGTGGTCTATCGCTAATGCACTGCTATTCATTCAGTACTATTCGGGTTCGACCCCGAAGTCCCTCGTAGAACAAGACGATATCCCTGCACGGGTCGGCAATTGGTAGCTGTGTCCGCAAAGACGTTACTGCCCCTGTAGTAATGTTTTTGGGCCATGTTGGACTGGCCCTAGAAGTCTCACCGTCATGTGATGCCCCTAACTAGGGAACGGTCTGAGACCTCCGAGAAATTGGAACCAATGACTATGTGCGACGGATAGGAGAATGTCGGGAGTGGCGAAAACGAATAGTGAGAAAAATCATTTATAGCCCATTTTAGAGAAAAAGGGGTCAAGAACACCGTTTGTTCCAAGTTCCGAAAACACCATTGCTTTGTTATGCAAATGTAGATAATGGAAATGAAGGTGAAACTCTGGGGCAGGATATTTAATTTTGACGCAGATTTTCATCATGGCACTATTACAGTCTTACCAGTTATGACGTATTTGTCCAGATACGGGAAGTAGTAGGGCTTATTCTCACGTAAATACTCTCTGATTCTGCTCGGCTCAGCCTCGGCGGCCAGGAATATCAACTGAAAAAGGCGCAGAACTGAATCGTGATTTTTGCACATTTCCAAATGCTAAATCTTCCTCTTCTATGCGCAAATCAACCCAATCTTCAGATTTTTATGATGTCAACTCGGGTAGAATTAGAATAAACCACAAATCCGTAAAGAAATTTGGCTTTGAAATTGCTATGTTATGTTAGTGTTCCGGTTTCCCAGCCAACCACAACACACCTAATCAAGAGAATGTGAAAAATACTCACCAATTGTGCGAATGGTACCAACCACATAAGGAGTATCGCCAGTAATACGGAAGATGTCTTCGGAGCCGGTCGCGTGAGGATGAAGTACCGATAGGCAAAGTGAACCTGCCATCATATATTAGGTTGAGTCATAAGTAATGACCCCTTCTTTTTCAAATCAATTATCTTCGTTCAACCTGATATTAGCCACTGCAGGCAAAAAGAACTATAAATCAAAACTTGAGTTCATAGCATGATTCATGGTGAATAAATGCCGCACTTCAAATCCTGAATAGCTATAGTAATGACTTAGCAAAGCTCCGTCAACGAGGAAGTACGCTAAAACAGGACCTCTGATAAGACTGAGTGCTGAAGATATCAATCCAAATTTATTCATTAGGTTTGAGCAGTTTTGTGTACAGCTGCCCTAACCCCTCCAGAAACTATGTTTGGCTTGTTACCGGGCCGTGGAGCTTCTCTGCTAGTGTGATGTTTGTGTAAACTTGTATCTGCTTAAACAATGCAACTGATTGCACAAATACAACTTTGGAGTGATCTCAAATTTAGCATGTTTGTCCGACACTAGGGAGCATAGGGCGTAAAATAACAGAGAGCATATTTCGATATCACATCAATTTTTCACACAAGTTGCACTCAAATTGACGACGCCAAATATAAGCCCCGCCCACTTTTTGCGCGAAAAGCGCGCGGTTTCCTTAAACACTCGAAGTGACGATGCCAAATTTAGGCCCCGCCCACTTTTTGCCCAAAACGCGCGTTTTTGGCTGACCCGCGGAGGTGTCCGCGAAACCTGCAAGTCTGACGCGCTGTGTACTGGAATGAGACAAACACAGTGTTACTAAGGCGAAGGAGTAATAGGGAGGGCAGGGGGAGCGCAAAAACGACCCACGAAATGAGCAAAATCTCACTACTGTGCGGCAAAAAATCGACCACGAAATGAGCAAAATCTCACTACTGTGCAGCAAAAATGTCACCTTCGATTTGGCTGATTTTGACATATATGGGGTAATCGAGTGCGTAGATCCCAAAAATGGAGGAATCTCGTTGTAAATAATGCAAAAAATTTTCAGGATGGCCGTTTGAAAATTTCAATGGGCTGAAAATGTTCTTCAAAATGAAGTCACAGGACTCTTTTTTATGTCATTATGTGTCCTAGGGACACGAATTTGAATGCCACATCAATTATACAGATCGGATTTTTTTTCGATTTTTGACGAATTTTCGGATTTTTTACATGCCCTGAGGCAACGAAAAATTTTCATGTCAAACGGACCTCAGATTCGTGATCTACGGGGTCGATTTACCCTAAAACCAAGTTTTCAGCTAATTCGGAGACCTAAAGTTGAGAAACTGTGCAAAGGGGTGGTCCACCCTTACAGAAGATGTCTCTTAAGAATATTTAATTTGCATTTCGTTCTCCTTTCCGTTGTCAATTACAGAAAAGGATTGTTTTATTCAAGCAACTCTCACTCATTCAATCAATATTTGTACCGTAATCTCACCAGTGGATCCCTCAGCGACCTTCCTCTTCTGTCCCTCACTCAGTCTCTCGATGGCATCTCGAGTATCAGCAATCTGCTTCTCCAGAAGCGCCATCTGAACAATACCGTAATCCAAAAGATTCGCCCCCTTTACATACTCAAGGTTGTAGCAGTAGCTAAAGTTATTCTCCTATAATATTCTGCGACAATTTTAATCGACATCATTCAATCGCCATGACCTAGCCCAACAACCAGTTTGGTATATGTTTCACATTGTGTTAAAAATTTGGAAATTTAGAATCCAAGTGATTATTCATGAATCTGTAAAATGGTCCTTATTAGAGTTGTTTGAACGAGAACGAGACTCGTTTTGATTTACATGCGCAGTAGTGCAAAAACGAGATCTCATTTTTCTTCCTCTCACACAGCCGGTCAGAATGATAGTGAGACGACCATTTCATAAGTGCATTATAGTGAGGGTAAATGAAATCATACTGTCACTCTGTTCCCTCATTCGCCCGGTCGTCTTCAATTCATAGACACGACCACAGCCGGTCCGAAGGGAAGTGAGCGTGCAAAAATGAGTTCATGTCCTCTACCCACCAGTCTCTAATTTATGCAATCTCTCGCCAATTAATCCTAGCTGTCCATTTGAAGACCAAAATTTAAGAAAAAATATACATATTAGGCTAGCTGTGCAATGTTTGAATCACGGATACTGTTTATTAGTCATAAACACAGAGAAATGCGTTTTTAGAATATTATTATTCGTCATAGCAAGGCCAAAACATATAACCATGCATAAGTTGTCGAAGGCTTCATTTGAACCCTACATCATTCACCATCAAATCGTAGCTCTCGACTTTCTTCACAAAGCCAAAGACTCCGAATTGCCAATTTTGCAACGTAGTGAAAGAAAATTGAAAAATGATGAGGAAAACGTTATTTTCTCGAAAAAATTCCAGAAAACTTAAAATTCGGAGTCTTTGGCGTTGTGGGGAAGGTCCAAAGCTACGACTTGATGGTACATGACCTAGGGTTCATATGAATCCTTCGACAACTTATGTATGGTTGAACGTTTTGGCCTTGTTATGACGTATTATAATATTCTAGAGGCGCATTTCTCTGCTTTTATGGCTAATGAACAGTATCCACGTTTCAAACATTGAAAAGCTAACCTATTATATACATTTTTGTTAGATTTACACTACAGCAAATTGATATCCAGGACTAATTAGCGAGAGATTGCATAAATGAGACTGGTGGCTGAAGGAATTGATATCATTTTTGCACGCTCACTTGAAGTCACTTCCCTTCTGACCGGCAATGCAGTCCTGGTAGGTGAAGAGAGGGGAATGATCGTCGATCGCAGAGATGAAACGATAATTTGAATAAAAATGAGGTCTTGTTTTTTCGTCGCTCCTACAAAGTTGCAAAACGAGATATTCTTTGTCTCCCTCTCTGCCAAGAAAATAGACGAGATCTCGTTTCTCGTTTTAACAACTCTAGTCCATATGAAATTCAAAAAGTAACAACAAAAGGCGAAATTCCTAACCCTCTGCTTGGGCTCACTGCACTCCTTTAGCTCCTTATCAGTCTGTTCCCAGGCTTCGATGACCGATCGAACCTCAACACAAAACTGGTGAGAATAAGTTCCAAATGTAGGTAATCAGTCCAGAAGAAGATTATATTGACTGCATTTCACAATATGTGAATATTAAATAAAGTGATAAATCATAAAACGGTGAGAAAGTCCTCCTTCGGGAATGAATGAGGGTTGAGACATCAATCAATCGATAATGACAAACCTTCTCATCTCCAGCTGGGGCGACCACTCCTGCCCATTCGACTGGAATCGTGTCCTCAGTCTTGGCCTTCGAGCGCATCTCCGAGATGAGGTGCTGAAATGCAGCAACTCTTTTGTCAGGTTCACCTTCATCAGGTGTTGTAATTTATATCAGAGATATAATCCGCTTAAAATATCATTTTAATTGTAATTTTTGTGCTGGAATTGGCCTGAAACATTTGATGGTGCATGTGAGCAGCTCATTTCCAACTTCATCAAACGCCCATAAATAACAAAACCAAGTGACCATCGGTCTCGTAGCGGAAAAATTGATAACAATATAATAATATAACATCTTTAAGGAAGAAAGGTCAAAATAATCTTACATCGATCTCTGCCGAGTCTCCGACCATCTGTTCCTTTATGAGGAGAAGTTCACTCATCGATGCCTTTGGTGCTTCATTCGAGTTGAATTCACACAGACGAAGCTGTGGCTGGATATCACGACATCTCAAAGTAGTATTGCATTTACATCATATCTGCCAACTAGGAGAAACAAATCTATGTTTTCTGAGGCGAATAATTATCCTAATTTGCGGAAAATATTAGAATGTTTAGAACTTGCAACGAAATGGGTCAAAAAAGACATCCCTTCGATAAAGTGACTCACTTGCCCTTGTAGAGATTGGATAGAGTCGAGTTGGGTGTGGCATCGGCGAGTCTTTCGTACACAACTTTGGCCGCCTTCAGATTCTCCGATGCTGTCGACCACTCTCTTAAGAAGCGTAACTCACTATCTGTCATTGTCTGACTGCCGGTCAGATTTCTCTAGCCTCGATTGTAACGCAGCTTCTCTCACTATTTTCTAACCGGTAACAATACCGACAAGTTGACTGCTCAATCAACATACTCACAAAAACATCCTTGTTATTATTAAATTTATGCAGAACAGAAAACGCTTGGCACGCCAGTGTGTAACTCCTACTCGACTGGCCTAGCAGTCCACCGGCAGGACCACATCCCCTTATGGATTATCCCCCTGACCCCGGAATAATGACTTTTTATGCAGAACAAGGAAATACGCTTCAGACACCCCATAATATCATGTTTTACAACGTCTACTCAAAATGACCAAGAAGCCCGAATAACTTCTTATCGTGAAATGTAAATATGATATGTCTGAGTGAGTGAACAGACCAACCTCAATTCGAAAGCGACGATTCCCTTCAACCACAGACAGTAGGCCTGAGCCTCGAGTTTCGTCGATGCATCGCACTGAAGAAAAAAGGTGAATGAAATTTATTCATTGGTTCAAATGCGGATTTTTATATTTATACTCGTATAAAACACCAACAAAGTCTATTTTTCACTCAGTAGATTGGGAAACGACCTAAATGGCTACCGTACCCTGGGAGATGTCTTGATAAGACCCTCGAGAGTGACTGCATGTTGCACTGCCCTCTTGAGTGCACTCCTCATTGAGTGTCGCTTTCTGCTCTGTGGATTGTCTTCCAGTGCCATCTTGTCGTTCATCGCCTACAACATACAAACATAATTACTCAAATGCAATTTTATGTCTTTTGAAAAATCAAATTGCGTTTATACGAACAAGCATACAAAAGAATATGGAAAAACAAAATACCTGTGCCCAACGACGCTCCACCTCGAAGAGAGGGATTTGCAGGTATCTGAATGAATTAAATTCACGTTTTCGTGAAGGTAAACTATGAGGTAGAGAGAAAGGAGATACGAAGTGCCGAATATCATAAGTGGATGGATATTAAGGTTGGCAGTTTGACTAGGTTTTCGGATATGTTTTACAGCTCTTATAAATACAATATATGTAGCCACGGTGAAACATATCCGAAAACCTAGTCAAACTGCCAACCATAATCGATATGTAGTGAAATATCATTATTCAAGTACCAACCTCTGGTCGACGAAGGACTCCTCTCCAATGGGCCGTTGGGCGAATTTGGCCCTGTGTCTTTTGACGCACTTGTGTGGATTGGTCACCTTGAGTGCGGAACGAACACGTCGCAGCTTGTCCTTGCAGTAGATTCTGAACATTTCATCAGTTATGACAATATTTCTTGTTATAAACATACATTTCGATCCCGACTTCCCGCAATAATATTTTTATGTGTTAACTGATCGCGTCGAAAATTTATAATTCATAAAAATTGAGAAAACGAGAAAAATTACAGCAAAAATCACCTGTATCTGTTGTAGTCTCCATGTCGCAGTCCGTGCTGTTGCTGTGCGTCTTTCACAAGTTGCAGAATGGAGATGTTGGGGAAAGGAGGCGGTGGGGCCATATCCTCAGCACCCTCCTCTTTCATCTCTACGTCTTCCACCGTCATCTTCCACTTCTAAAGTCATAAAATTTCATCAATAAATTGGGTAGAGAAAATGTATATAAAATGGCGCCGGACGAAGGATAAAGCGAGTAGAAACAATTCGACCTACAGGCCACAAGTAGACTCATAGTTCCAAAATCTAATTGAAATGATTTTGCAGCAAACAGCCCCAGAACAAAGCTTTTGAAAATAGCGAAAGTATTTGTGTGTGGACAACAATCAACTGAGTGCGTTGAGTGCGACTCAAGTTCTGCATTTTCCGATTCCGGATCGGGACTTTTTGCCGGACTTCAGCGTTCATGGAACATTAGCATTTTTTGCTATATGACCCTGTTCCAGAGGTTTAGTTCAGTTTCTAGTCGAATCTTGATCACAATATGAGAGTATTTCCAATTAACTTTTAATTTTCCATCGCTCGCTGGTTTGCAACAGAGATATCATAGCTAAAGTAGCCGCATCTTATAAAACCATGTAGACAGCAATGGTGCAAACACAAAAAAAGTAGATACTTATATAATAAATGGCTAATCTCGTTGCGAAATCGCGCCGCAGTCCCGCTAGTAATAAATTAGGATAAAGTGGAATCAAAATGTAAGAAGATAATTCATCTCACAAACAGTTGTTCGATTAAGAGAAAAAATCTCTACTTTTCGGGCAAAATTGAACATCTGCGGCAATGAAAATTCAAACTGTAGCTAGGGTCTTGAAACTTGGTGTAGGTATACCCCTGGATACTATAAGTACACTACAGAATTGGGAAACGGCTCCCGGCCTAATTGCCGGTTCCGGACACGGAAATAGGTCAAAAATTCAGAAAATCATAACTTGCTTCAAAGTGGAGCTACTGACTTGAAATTTTGATATTCTTGCTTTACTCGTCGATATCAACATTTTCCGTAACTCTACTCCTAAGCCCACTTTCTGAGCACCCCATCCTGTTTTTCCATTATTTGACTGTGAAGATGGCGGCATGCCGTGAGTTGAGATATGCATAATGTTCCTTGTACCATTACCTAACAAATGTTCAATGTTGCTTCCCAAAACTAGTTGCCACCCTATGTCGGAAAAAGTGATTTTTCGATCTGACTCGGTTTGATTATGACCCGGGGTTCATGGTCCCATCGTCATAACTTCCTTGAAAATAAAGATACAGAGAAACTGAACAGATGTCTATAATGCTCGCGATGTCAGCTACGAAATAGCCCCCAGAACTGTTCACCTATCCGCCAAATAAGGCCAGTAATTATATATGTTTCATTGTTGTAGTGAATTCATCCCGTTTATGTTCAGACCTTTCTCATTTTTCTATTACCAAGCGGAATCGGAAAAAGACAGGCAACCTAGGATATGAAAGCCGATGCAATTCTACACAATATATATTTTTAAGAAAAAAATTCAATCATGCGTTTTTTGGGAATTTGTGGCCAAAGTAGCCTGATCACCCCAATTTTCGGGAGTAGATATGGTTTGTTCCTGCGTAACTTGGCGCTCTTCGCATGCGCAGCTGTAAGAACTATTTTTTCTTGATCTACGCGATGCTGGGTGTTGACGGTGGTATATGACAATTGGATCCCTTGGTGGTCACTTTTTCACTTTTCTCACCATGAACATGGTGAAAATGAGAAACCAACTTTTTGTCTCCGAATGGGCTGAAAACTTGGTTTTAGGGTAAATCGACCCCGTAGATCACGAATCTGAGGTCGGTTTGACATGAAAAAATTTCGTTGCCTCAGGGCATGAAAAAATTTCCAATTTTTTCCCAATTTTTTCATGCCCT
>JACMIF010001814.1:0-17189 GCA_014805445.1 Diplogasteroides magnus | reverse complement strand
CGACCGAGGACCAGGTGGAGGGAGGATGTTGGGAGAATATGTGGACAAGGATGGTGGAGTATTGGAGGAGAGGATTGGAAGGATGCCATCGATCAGCACATTATTAACATGTGAACCCTGATGATAAATTGTAAATTGTAAATACCTTATGTTTCGCGGTGAACTCAATAGCCTCCAGTAGCGTCCTCTCGGGCTTCTCAGGATTGTCGGCCAACTTGGAAGCCAGTTCGCGTGCGTTTTCCTTGTATCTGAAAACACAAATCACCTTAAAAAAGAAAAGGGTGAGGCACATTTTGATCCATTTTCAACAGGACCGCATAAACGACAGACTTACGTGGAATTATTCAGTACTTGCGACAGAGCGTCTACTATTGCTTCGGTCGTCAGCTGTGTTTTGTCCAGTTTGATGCCAGTGCCGAAGCGGACAGCCTGTAAATAAATGGAAATATTTTTATCTCTTGAGTCATCTTCATTCAAGGTATTTTCAGGAGAAATATGGAAGATAAGCGAAAAAAATCGCACCTGGCGCATGTTGTGGAATTGATCCATGAATAGTGGCAGGCAGATCATTGGCATTCCTATAATTTCGATGACTAGAAATATTAATAAATTATTTTTACCGGCATAAGAAGCTTCGACGAACGAATTCATTCCCATGTGCGAGACGAAGGCGACGACGCGTTTATCGTCTGAAATTACTGACGTATTGTATGATTCTTTTTCTTTCAGGGCGAATCAAGAGGAGAACTAAGGAGGGGTTAATTACAAACATGTTCATGGATTGGCTGAAACTCAAATAATACAGAGCGAAAGAGATATATTCGATTGCTTGAAACGGAATCTGAAGAAATAAAATCTCACACAGCAAATCAGTCTGCGGCATCCACTGCACGTTGTAGATGTTCTTCGCTTTCATGTCAGTTGTTCCGTCGTGCTTCCAGATGAATGTGTAATCAGGGAAGGCCTGGAACACAGCAATTTTAGCTCATTCAACTGGATTACAACGGTGCACGGACCGTGGATTGTTGCACCTAACACAGAAATACCATTCCGTTGTTACTCAAATTCCTCAAATATTCATATTCATTGGGGTTGTCAGTTGGTGTGCGAGATTGGTTATGTTTCACGATAGCTATTCGCACACAAACTGCCAGCCTTAAAGAAGCCGTCCGGGGAGATTGCGAGGCGCTTCCCCACGGGTTTCAGTCTCTCCAATTCCCTCACTCTCTCTTAGGCAGAGTAGATCACTCTAACGACGAGAGAGTGAGGGAATTGGAGAGACTGATGGGGAAGCGCCTCGAAATCTCCCCGGACGGCTTCTCTAATATCCTCGCGCCACATGCCGCTTGCTCCTTGATTTCATAAAAAGAACAGAAGTGCTCAGGACAGGATAATTTCAGCAGACTGACTTACAATAAATAATTTTATATGTGAAGACAGCCGCCCAGAGGAAATACGGTTTGATTGACTCACAGCAAAGGCGTCTCTGAACGCTTTGACGACACTCGGATACACGTTCTGGGCGGGTACTTGAGTGCCAAAGGAGAAGAGAACAGCGCCCTTCTTTGAGGAGTCGAGAATACGGGAGAACTCCTGAACAACACATCGTTTTTAGATCTTTTGATGAACAATTGCTTTCAAATAGTTAACATACATATTATCGATAATATATACAAATTATTAAAGTCTTCCTTTTCTCGAGAAAAATCAAGATCAATTCAAACCTCATTGACTGGTTTCGGCTTCGCGAGACCCAGGCCTCCGATGAATTTGATTCGTGAAGAGATGGGACGAGCTTCGTCCAGAATGGGATTGGAATTGACGAGGTCGAAGGTTATTTCCTAAATATGTAATTGGAAGTCTTTACATGAGGATATATCCTAATTTTTTAAGTTTCTTTTCTTAGAGTGGACTCCTAATCGACTGGCACAACAGTCCACCGGCAGGAACACATCCCCTTTGGATTATCCCCCTGACCCCGGAATAAAGACTTTAAAGACTTAGAGTGGATATGTTCACAATTAAAGTAACTATTAGAGTTGTCAGTTTGATTAAGTTAGTCTGATTAATTTAGACTACCTAGTCATTGGATTAAGAAGATGGATTAATCAATGACTACTTAATCACTGATTAGGTGGGGCGAGTTAATCAACTGACTATTAATCTTTTGACTACTTAGTCTTGATTAATCAGCCGATCCAATTAATCAGTTGATTAACTGATTAATCGAGTTAGTCAGCTAATCATTCCACACCGCGCTGTCCAAGAGGAAAATAAGAGTGCGATGATGAGGCACAATGAGACGCTTCTATGTAGCATACATATAAAAGGAATGATACGTCATGTGTGGTGGCCTAGTGGCTAAGGTGGTTGACCAACCTTTTCGTAGTGGAGGTTCGAACCCACTCACTTTCTTCTTTTATTATTATTTTTGTTTCGCAATACTACTTGACCATGAATAAACCGATTTTTGGGCCGTAACTTTCCAGTACATGATCTATCGACTGTAGTTTTACAGTTTAGTTATGGGACAAACTTCTTACATGTTTGGGAGGTAATTGGGCTCATGACGATTACGCTCATTGGAGAGGTAAAAAAGATGGTCGATAATTTTCAGTAGTTTTCGACGGTATCTAATATTTGCAGGGGCTACGCGCTGGGAACTTTATTTTGTCGTGCAAAAAATAACAGAAGAAAAAAGTGAGGGGTTTCGAACCTCCACTACGAAAATGTTGCTCAATAGCCTTAGCCACTAGGCCACCAGACATTACGTATCATCCCTTTTCTATGTGTGCTACTAGCGGCTTGTCATTTTGCATCGTCGTCGCTCTATCATTTCCTCCTGGACTGCGCGGCGTGGAATGATTAGCTGACTAACTTGATTAATTCGATTAATCAGCTGATTAATCGGAGCGGTGATTAATCAAGACTAAGTAGTCAAACGATTAGTAATCAATTGATTAACTCGCCGAACCTAATCAGTGATTAAGTAGTCACTGATTAACTTCGCCAATTTAATCTTTGATTATGATTAGGTCGCCAGTTAATCAAACTGACAACCCTAGTAACTATCCACGTTGTTTTGAAATCACGTCAAAGGGAAAATAATCAAGTGAAAAAAATAATCCCGGCTTACACGAGCCAACTGCCTGACATCCGTGAAATTGGCGCCGTAACGACTGCGGAACAGTTCGGTCTGAAAATCAACATAGATTATCCGGAGCCTAGGCAAAAGGCTGTGTTGACGGTCTAGGCATGCCCCAAGAATAATGAGGTCGAGCTATAATATAATCAATAAAAAAGTTAAAATGCGAGAAATAATCGACGAACCGCCCTCTGCGCATGTCTATCGTGCACCCATCGAGCGTGGAGAGAACGTGCTACTTCCACCACACGATGTAAGAAGAGCGAACGGTCGACATGGGGACGGGCCTCGAGGATCACTCAAAAAGCATTTCATTTCTAAAATACCTATATTTATCACTAACTGTTTTCGTAGTGCGGCAGTTCCGGATAACCTCCGTGTACTACCTGAATTTAGTTTATTTCATTGAAATTGACAAATTAAGAAATACATGCCTGGAAGTAGAAGAGCACTCCGGCCACGTAGGAAACCACCGGTTTGACTCCATATTGGTGAAGAAGGCCAACTCCGCAGAAGTCACGACCGAGTGTCATGCCCAAATCGTAGGTGTTGGAGGAGAGAAGAGATTGCACCTCCTTGGAGACCAGCACCACTAAAAACACCGGATGTGTTGTAATTCTTGTAGACTTTTTGGAACATGCCGAACTGGCAAGAAGATGGGAACTGTTATTTGACCTTTTTGAAGCATGAATAATATCGCGAAAAACAGGTGGTAGCTGTCAACCGCTTGCATGAATATATAAGTTTCTCCGTAGGAAGAAACGTTTGAGTGACTACAGAACTCTCTATCTTACCAATATTGATGTGAATAGAAAAAGAAATCAATATCAACTCACGTGGACAGAATCCCTCCTTGGTGTCCATCCAGTAGCTGAGAAGATTACGGAATGGATTCCAGGATGTGGTGTCCTGAAGAAAATTTGTATTCATTCACTTTCCAATCTATGTTTTTTCAACCATTTTTTTCAATTTCGGTTAAAACAATTACAGGTTAGAATCTTACCTTCTCAACAAAGCTTTCCTAATTAACGAATG
Source organism: Diplogasteroides magnus (assembly GCA_014805445.1). Classification (NCBI taxonomy): domain Eukaryota; kingdom Metazoa; phylum Nematoda; class Chromadorea; order Rhabditida; family Diplogasteroididae; genus Diplogasteroides; species Diplogasteroides magnus. The sequence goes on along the minus strand of JACMIF010001814.1, from coordinate 13,009 downwards.
ACAACAAAACATCAATAAATATTGACAGCATACTTTCGCTCACCTGATTGTTTCCCCAACAATTGTCTCATTTGCAAAAGACGGTGAATGAAGGCACGAAAGACTGCTAAAGATTCATTTGATCTTGCCTGGAATGGATCATTGAAGTGGTTTGCCTTCGTCCAAGGACTGTCTTCGCTCTTGTCTGGATAGTCGACAATTAAGAGATTCCTCGCTCCTTCTGTTTTCACTTTCAGCCGAGGATTCACCCGACCCACGATGAGGTCCTGAAAGAAAAAAATATAACTTCATCGCCATAGAAAACCGAGTAAATATCCGAGAGTCTTGGAGAGTTGTGATATTATCATTATTTTTCTCCTACACTTCGGTTCGAAAATAGCGAAAATGTCAAACAGAACTTAAGCAGAAATAGCGTTGCATATTTCTCTTCTTTGTCAGATTTCATTCAATATTTTGGTACGCATCCTTGTTATATCTCACCACAGAATGTCCAGCTCCTCCTAGTGTTTTGATGATGTTGAAAAGCACGGTGAGATGGCTCTGAGCGGCTCCAGAATGGTAGACGAGGATGTTGAGACTGTTGATGAGCTGTACACTGCTCAGTAGAAGCACAAGACAAAATAGCGTCTTCATTCTGAAATATTCTTAGTAATTACTTAGCAACTAACAGCGAACATTCGAATTGATAAGATCATTGAAGAAATTGTATTCCGTGAAAGTGTGTACTACGCGCAGTGCACTATGATGTCAATGGAGAGGACGAGACATAACAACAGTTATCGATAGACATCTGCCCCGCGATGGTCAAAGGTCAATCGTGTAGTAAATATATAGTGCGTAAGACCATTTTCACCATTGTTGCGTAAAGGTTCGATTTATCGTCTCTATATTTTTTCACAATATACATAAAGATCACAGAAAGGCAGCCTCGTGATAAAATGGGATGCTGTTTATCGGCTATTATGTATCCCAGCTGAACTGCTACTCATAATCTCATTTTCCCATAAGAAGTGAGGGTGAAACATATGCTAAATCACGCTGTTGGTCAGAGCAGCTACGAAATAGTTCAAAAATGAGAGAGACCCCGTCGGCCAAAAAGCGTAACGATCGTTCTGGGTACAATAGTACGCTTAGGATGAATAATAACAAATGAAACAACACCGAATCAAAAATCAAAAGTTTGTGATCTCCATGAACCTTCCCAGAACATTTTCGCGCACAGAGCAGATAAAGGTCATCAATTGACCCCGTCTGTTCTTATATAGAGAATGAGAGAGTGAGCAGTGAACACCGGCGAGAGAACGGGAAACTGCAACCGATGATAATGATGATTATAGGGAGCAATACATAGTCATCAATGTCAGCAAATATATTTATGAACGCGTATTCTTTGGACAGTCAATGATGCGGATCTTTGGTGAAATATCATAAAAATTGACTTCAATCAAGTAATTGAGACGTTGTTGCAGAAAAACGACTATCTATTCTGGTTGTTCACAAATGGCAGATATGAGCACAGGACATAATCGTTGACGAAATGATCAAGATAACCTTGTTTTGATGGTTCGAGTTGCGCTTTCTCCCTATACTCGAACAACCCATTCTTACGAGGGAGCGGAGACAATTCTGACTAGGGATCGCATTATGGAACTTTATTGACAGCCGTTCATTTCTAGCCGTCGAAGTTCACTCAGAGCGGTCGTCTCTGGGAAGTGAGAGATGACCGCTCAGAGCGAACTTAGACGGATAGAAATGAACGGTTGTCAATAACGTTCCATAATGCGATCCCTAATTCTGACATTCCCAGTGGATATATCCGCCGAAGACCAGGTGAATATAAAAGGAACTTAACTGTGTATTCACGAAACGAGCTATTTTGAACTCTTAAAATCTTTTTATTCTCAATACAAGTGGAATTATTACAATGTACGAACGTATTTATCAACCTACAAATGAACAAGCGTATTCCTACTCCTCAATTTCATTCTTCCCTTCTTCTTCTCTCCTTCTCGATATATGTAAGATGGGTTACCTTCGAATCAAGTTCCTTCAGCCGAGGCATTGCTTCCTGTCTGCGGTTGAATGAGTCCAGAAGACGATTGACAGTCCGAAACATACAATTGAAGATGAGGCAACAGTAGAAGATCTTCATAATGAGATCGTCGCTTTGAGGGCACTTATTGACAGACATGACGGACCTGAAATGAATTGATTAGTACTGAATTCACATATTATATGCACTACAGGTAACGAACACGCGACATGACAGCAATTGAAGGGGACCCGGGGCAGTTATGGAATGCCGCCACTCGGGGCACACCGAATTGACCCGGGCGGTCATCGAACCTGCGGCCTTTCGGTCTATGAGTCCAGTGCACTGCCACTGAGTCAGTCCGGTGTACGGAAGTCATACGAGAGATGACGTTGATAAGGCGCTCCCCCTCCTTGATACAGTTTCGGTACTGTTCAGCATTGTCCTATACATTGTCCTATACAAACATGAACAACCTTCTAACTCCTTTCAATGGAATTATTTTGAAAAGCGGCAAACTGCAAAGTTGCTCGACTTGATGTGACGAGTAACTTTGCAGTTGATCATAATTTGATATCTTCAGACAGAAAAGAGATAGTAAATATGTTATTCTTACGAATAGGGGCTAATGCCCTCCATCCTCTGCCCTCCCCCTACCCTACCCTCTAATTGAAGGAGACCTTCCCTTCAATTAGCGCCTAGTCGTATGAATAACAGCTCTACTATCTCTTTTCCGGCTGAAGATATCAAATTATGATCAACAGCAAAGTTGGTCGTCACATCAAGTAGAGCAACTTTGCAGTTTAACGCTTTTCAAAATAATTCCCATTGAAAGGAGTTATAAGGTTGTTTATGTTTGTACAGGACAATCCTGAACAGTACGGAAACTGTACGAAAGTTTATGTTACGTGCAATAGTTTCCCACGCTAGATTTTAGTCCCAGCTAACGAATGGTGTGGTCGCTGGCGCATCATGACCAGAGCAAATCGAGAAACAGCGATCATTAGGTGCCGTTTCATTGTGGTTATTTGCATATCTCCCCAATGTCACATTAGTACGACCTTTCAATAACTTCTCACGATCGAATTTAGCACTTTTCCGGTCTCATCTATGACTAATTTATAGAATCTCCCCTTCTTTATTCTAGAGAATACATATACTCAAATAAACGCGATATTGGCTCCTGATAGAATGATCCTGCTGAATTGTGATCATTCTCGCTACAAGTATTATAGCAAAAATACATGATTGATGCATATAGCAATCTAACTATTATACTTTACGAGGTTATGTTTCTAGGCTACTATATATCATATTTGAAGATATAGCCTCTGCGAAACTTAACACACAAAGTAGTCAAACTGCCAACAATAGTCATATACTCTTCATATATTCGAAGCTTATGTAATATAATACAGTGTGCTTTTGGAAGGAATCCATTGTCTACATATACGGGGGTGGATACCATTCAGTGTTGGCAGAACGACTAAAATATTACATTCCGTCTCTCTGGCATCTCGATCGTGCGGTCGTGTCTGGAGCATCGGGACTGCCGCACGATTGAGAGAACAGAGAGACGGAATGCACTATTTTAGTCGTTCTGCCAACCCTGATGACATTTCATGCCATTTCTCTTTTCCTTCGCTGGATTGATTCATCGCCTCCCGAAGAGAAATTGCCTTGATTGACTAGGGGAATGGTATACAATGGTCGTCTACACGACATCTAACACCTCTTCGTTCCCCTTGGTAAAAATTGGAAGGACGCATACCCTCTGCATCTCTCATTTACTGTTTTATTATTTTCATTTTTCATTTAGCTTCATTTGTATTGAGGAGCTGTTTTTAAAATTCATTTTCATTCGGCTGGGTTGATCCCATAATGTGTTAAGGTTCTACACACATCGACTGAAAGCAGATCATACAAATGAAGGAATGATTCCAGTATACAAGCAAAAAATAGAAATCAAGAGGATTTGAACGATGTTGCACTTCCGAGCGAAATGACCTATACTGAGTAAGCTAAATATTCATTGATGATGCCTTATGAATTTATACAGGAGGAGTCTACAAGTATCAATGGTCGCTCTGATGAAGGATGAATCCTGCTATATCAACCAAGCCTTCGACGGACTTCTGAAATGCGTGAACTCCAATGCGTAAGCTTAGAAACAATTCACGTAATCGCTACAAATTTCAGATGTTGCACGAGCATGCACGACGAATGTCCCATTATACCCTGAGGTATTGGTGCCGCGCACTTATGGTGAAATTGGAGGATGGTGCTCCATCTGCCTAAAACAACACGGAGACAGAGGAGGTCGCCATACGAGGACAGCCAGATAGGAATGCAGAATCCCCGACAATTCATCCGTCTCCTGATCATCCCCCAAGGGAGTGGAAGCAGTGGAGGCAGACCACAGTTCCCATTTCTGTCCCAGAACTTTACATAAATTATAAATTCTATAAAAGGCCATGAACATCGGAACATATCTCTTGAGGATATGAAAAAATGGAGGATTTTCTCGATGTCAACGAATGTTAGAATGAGTGCGTGTTGATGATTTAACAATCACGAAGAATTGCAAATATTAACAGAGCTATGTTATTCACAATGAATATTTTTGTAACTATGATCTGTTACACTGTCAGACATTAGAAGAATCCGTGGACTGAGATATTTCATCCTCAGACTTCAGAATCTCTGGAGACTGAGTCTGGGGGCGAATCATTTCCAGTAAAAAGCAGAGCACTCCGCAGACAATCATGCATACTCCATAGAGAATAAATGCCAGTGTGAAACTCTTAGTTGTATCCTTGATACAGCCTAAATAGGGCTGTTCCAATGCTTATATCTGATTGGGTTTCTAAATCGGTAGCAAAGTGCATGTCTCATTCGTCTGATCCACTAGAGTGGTTGTCTTTCGAACGCGGAAGCAACAGCTCATCGGAGATTAGACGAATTAGAAATGAACTTTCTCGCATTAAATTACGGGATTATATACCCTAATTCGTACCTCCAACCAACGGTCCTAGTATAGCTCCTGTGCCCATGACCATTCTCTGTATGCCATACACCGCATTCATGTTCTCCGCTCCACACAATATGGTTGCGATCACAGGAGAGAGAGTTAGCATGAAAGCTCAATACCCACGTTTTCATTCACTACTGGACTAGGTTTTATAAAACAGCAATTACATTCATTTCTCATTCGTCTAATTCCCTCGGAGCGGTCGTCTACCGTATGAGACAGACAACCACTCTTCGGAGATTAGTTAAATGAGAAATGTACTTTGAACAGATCGAACCTAGTCCTATGGCATATAGTCCACTGCTCAGCAACACCAGCACAATCTGATTGAAGATCCACAACTCCGATTCCTAAGTACAGATACTTCATATTTCAGCTTTGTAATCCTCTGAACCTGATAGTACGCATCCTACCGATAAAAGGTATGCAGGGCTGATTTTGTGGTCCGCGATGTATCTGCAATGATTTCGATGAAGGAATGTGCTCGTTCTCTCGGTTCATCGATTGACTCACCCTATGACTAGGCTGGAGATTCCGATGACTATGCCCACAACGGTCATAGGAAGTTTCTTCTGGAATTCGGTCAACGACGATGAGCTCAGATGAGACTCCAGATTGTTCATGGGAAAGTAGAAACACGAGAAGTACAAGAATGAAGCAATGAGAAACAAGATCATGGGCTTCTCAAGAATTATATCGAGACGATTTTCGTCTAGCCTCTGCAAGGTTGTTCATTCATTGGACCAGCTGTCTGTGCTCAGTGAACACTGCTCAGCACTATAGGTTCTAAATCGGTAAATTTGTCGTCATTTTTCTCCGGAGCGCTGTTGTCCCTTCCCCTGATAAACAACCGCTCTCACTAGTGAGGAGAAGAGCGACACCAAATTTACATATTTAGAACCCGTACTCACTACTAGCTGTGTGCTACTGTCCTGTGTGGAGATGCTGAATCTCTTATCGTCTGTCTTCTGAATCGAGGAGATATGTTTTGCTGAATAATGACACTAACCGCGCTTTCTGATGGGAAGAGAAGAAAAACTATTCCCGTCAGTGAACATAGTGATGTGAGGGCAGCTATCACGATGAGAAACCAGCCATTGTCGATGAAAGCATCGGGAATTACGGCTTTCAACTGAAAATAATTCACAACTACATGCTAAGCTGTTCTTTAGAGTGAATATCCGTCCATCACTCGCACTAGTGCTATGGATTCCAACCCGGTTAATTTGTCGTCGTTCTTCTCTTCAGAGCGGTTGTCTCACCCCGCTGATAGACAATCGCGCTTCGGTGTAGAATGACGACAAATTTACCGATTAAGAACCCCTAACTCGCACCTGAGTGAACACAACAGTGGATGCAGCTGATGATACAATGACCACTCCCATTGCGACTCCTCTCGACTCAACGAATCTGGTAGACACCATGACAATAGAGGGCATCTAGATGATTCCGATTCCACAGCCTCAAATTTTGACATTTTCCGTTTTTCTGAACCTTGGCTAGCCTCCGAGAAGTCCGTAGGATATGTACAACTGCCATAGTTGAGTTGATATGAACGAAAGAACAAATCCGATTGTGGCCATGACCGATCCGAGCACAACTACAGTACCGTGGCTGAAGTACTTGAGAAGAAGAGATGCGATGGGGCCTGATACAATCCAGTGAAGATAGAGAGATACTGCGCACATTATTACGTATCCTAATTGAACTGTTGTTCCAGTCAATATATCTCATAGTTGGAACATATCCCGTAACGACGAAATAGCAAGTAAAAATGAGAGACCAGGGTGACATCCATGTGTGAGACGCTTACTAGGAATAACGATTCAGATAGGATGCATAATATGCGAACATTTGCTTCAAACCTCGGGCTTTGTCTATTTTCAAGGAAAAATTGATGAACTGACCGCTGAGGAGCGTGGAACCCTGCATGATTGACATGACCAGTAATCGATTTGTCTCGGTGGCGTGGGGAAATTTTCCTGTCCATTGATTGAGAATAGGACCAGTCGTAGAGATGATTGCATCGCAACAGAAAACAGCGAGGGAGGACGCAATGAGGATAAACAGATTTATGGCTTAAATGTTGGAATTGGTCGAGATTGGAGTGCCTAAAGCCTAGCGGATTCTAAATCGATAAATTTTTGTAGTCATTCAATTCCGCTGAGCTGTTTTCTCACATCCCTGATAGACTATCGCGCTGCAGAGAAGAAATATACGAATACAACTCGGTACCTTAATCACTACCAAAGTCGATACTATTGAGACACTGTTATACTTGAATGAATTACCTCCGCAGTCGGGAGGCATCTCGTATTCCACTAAAACAATAGACAATGAATGAATGAGACGCCCTTAGTGTTTCATTCGATTCATCACCGATGGAAAAGAAAATAATACATTAGTCAAATGCACGTTGAAACGTTGAAGGAATCCAAAAAGCTAGGGAACCGTGGATGTTACTGACAGTCGTTGATTGCTAGCCGTTTAATTTCATGCCTAGCGATCGTCTCTCACTACGCAAAGACATCCGCTAGGAATGAAGTTAGATTGCTAAAAGTGCCCGGCTGTCAATTACGTCCCATTAGCGACACCCTGCCAATAGCCCAAACGACCGACGAAGAAATCAATTCCTTCTGCTCATTGTTTCATGATGTTTATGGGTGATTGATGTTATCGTAAAGACAGATAGCAAGCTGTTAAAAAGAATAATGGATGCAGAAGCAAGTCCCCTTGGAAGCTTTCACTACAACGAATCATTCTAATTAAAGTTATTTTCTATGATATAAAACATTGATTTATAAAATTTAGAAAATTATGTCAACCTTCACAAATTGCACTACTTTTGTCACAAAAACATTGTTTTATATGGAGTATTCATTTAAGGGAATAATAATTATATTCGACCAATTCACTTCGTTAAATTCACTCGATTCGAATTCAACTTAGATCCTCCGGTATTTTGTTTAATGTGTTTTCTCCGTCTCGTGCCGAGAGATTCATGCTACAAGCAGAAAGGATGCATCATGAAGGACAGGAATAGTCATGAGAAGAGGTCAGTTCCTGAGATCGGACCGAGACAGTGATCCCAATGACCCGTGGTGACCCCCTTCGTGATGTTATAGGAATCAATCAATACCGCCACAAATTCATAGAGCATTAGGTCATTCTCTGACTTTGTCATGCCCAGAGTTTAAACCATCCAGCCCTTCTTCATTTTCACTTTATTTGTCATGTGTCGTATTTACCTTGAGTATCCTATTAGCAAACAACTAGCACGTATTTGTCGTTGAATGATCATCAATCAATTATGAGGCTCGTGTAAAAATCAGACTAAATTGAGATGCCCGCCCGTGCAACTCGCAGCAAACAATCAAAAGCAACGGCTACTTCAGAAAAGGTGAGCAAAGTTTTATGACTTGATTTTCGGAGAACGTATTATATTACAGAGTGGGAATGGACCTTTTGGTCAGCCATCGCATCCCCAGTATTATTTCTGCTACCCATTACGCGATGCAGCTCTCGAAAAAATGCGAATGTTTTGGCCGAACAATTAGCCACTCCTGTAGTTTTAAACGAACGTGCCCCAATATAATTTGCATTTTTTCAGAAGTCCGCTCGAGCAATTGGTGGCATACAAGCTACTGGTCGTGTTACTCGCAGCCAAACAGCAGCAATGGCACCTCGCAGCACGCGCAGTAAGAAGGTTGCGGATGCTGCGGTGCCAGCCAAAGTGAGAACTCACGACAAAAAGGTTCGAATTAGCCAATTTGAATGGAATTTCGCCTTTCAGTTTAAAAAGGATTTAGTTGCCCTCTCCATATGGGCTTCTTTAAGTAACGTTATTAATCAAGGCACACGAACGTTCAGATCGTATTTTATCTCATTTTAAGACGAAGAAACGCTCAACGGCTGTGAAGACAAAAGAAACAACGGCAAAAAGGCTGCGGTGCAACAACTAAAAGTTAGTGCGGACGGCCACGAAGACGAATCAACTGAGGACAATATGGATGTGGACAATCCGGATTGTAAATTTTTTTCATTAATCGTTTAAAAATTAAAACATTCACTATGCCACGCATCCAATTCCAAACGTTTTTTGTCTGCCCCTCTCATTTTTACGTGTTATCGCGCGCTCTGATAACACGTAAAAATGAGAGAAAGGCAACCACCCCCTGGTACAATTGTGTCAAGATGTTTCTAGTATCCATCCAAGTAGTGATTGTTGGAGTACTATGCCTAGGTGTAATAATAAAATTTAGTATGAGCCCCCATCACCCTTTGTTCGAAAATTACAGCTTGACAAACATGTACACTTCAAAATTCGGTCAGAAAAAACCATCTTCACTTTAAATTTTCTGTGTATCGATGTAGTTGCAACGATGTATATATTAGGGGTTCTAATTCAGCAGTTCCGAGGAGTCGCACGGCTGACCGAAAGTCAGCAGTGCTGACTCCGCGAGTCTCGTCAGTCGGAATTCCGACTCGGTAGTGCTTGTTTCCTCGGAAGTAATTTGCATTCACTTCCGAGTAATCAAATGCGACGGAATTCCGAATTCCACTGCCGTTTTAGAACCCCTAGTATATATCCTCCGGTCATACATTGGTACTGGTCATGTTCACAAAATAAGTTCTTGTTCAGGTCTCACCGATTCTTCGTTTTCGAGAACAATGAGTTTTCTCAAAAACGAAGCCTAATTCTTTGCAGTTTCTTGAAATTTTCTTTTGCAGATGAACCCAAACTAATCAAATTATTAATCTGCGAGAAATAAGCTACATCAATTCAGAATGTGCAGAATTCCCCCAAAAACGCATTTTCGACCATGTTTCGGCTACTACATTTCGCAGAAAACAAGAATTCAGACAAACTTCCTCCACAAAAGTTTCTTGTATTGAAGTTCTCTATCGATATTGGTGCTAAAAAGTGGGGGTCATCATAAGTCATTTTTTCTCGAACATAGCCGCCGGAGGGGTTGAAAAATGATGTCGCATGACCCCATACTTTTAGTATGTCATAAAATTCTCCTTCGAAAAACATTTTGGAGGGTTTGCCAGCTCATGAAATCGATTTTGAAGCGAGTTATGGTCATCCAACCATCTGGACGGGATTATTCCGCCGTGATGCCATAAAACCTTCTACACCATATAACTCGCTTTAAAATCGATTTCATCGATTTCAAACCCACCAAAATTAATGTTTTTCGAAGGAAAATTTTTATGAGATATTAAAAGTATGGGGTCATGCGACATCATTTTTCGACCCCTCCGATGGCTATGTTCAAGAAAAAATGACATATGATGACCCCCCACTTTTTAGCACCAATATCGATAGAGATCTTCAATGCAAGAAACTTTTGTGGAGGAAGTTTGTCTGAATTCTTGTTTTCAGCGAATTATAGAAGCCGAAACTTGGTCGAAAATGCGTTTTTAGGCGAATTCTGCACATTCTGAATTTTATAGCACATTTTTCCGGCGCTCAAAAAAAATATTGAAGTAGTTTATGATGTAGCTTATTTCTCGTAGATTAATAATTTGAAATAAAACGGATTAGTATGGGTTCATCCGCAAAAGAAAATTTCAAGAAACTGCAAAGACTTTCGTTTTTTTCTTTTTAGGCTTCGTTTTTGAGAAAACCCATTGCTCTCGAAAACGAAGAATCGGTGAGACCTGGCTAAGTCTTTATTTTGTGAACATGAGCAGTACCAATGTATGGCCGGAGGGCATAGACACCGTTGCAGCTGCATCGATTCAAAGAAATTTGAAAGTGAAGATGGTTTTTTCGTACCGAATTTTGAAGTGTACATGTTTGCCAAGCTGTAGTTTTCGAACAAAGAGTGATGGGCGCTCATACTAAATTTTATTATTACACCTAGGCATAGTACTCCATCGATCACTACTGGCATGGATACTAGAAATATCTTTTTTGTAGAAAAAATTGTAGCAGGGGATGGTTGCCTTTCTCACAGAGCGCGTGTTAAAATGCAATAGTAAAGCGCCTGCATGATTAATATTAGGTTGGGGAGAAAGTCTTGTCGTATTTAATTTTTCCGATGCAGAAAAATCCCAGTGAACGTTAGGCAGTAATGGCATAGTGCATAGTTGTTGGCTAGCTTTGGCTAACATGTATGCCTAGTTTAGCTGCTCCAGGCCTGCCACACAGCAAACAGTAGGCTTTCAAAGTTCATCATTGCCGTGAAGACAACTGATAATTTCTCTAGCTGTATTTTCACGAAGCGAATTTTCCAGTCCAAACGAATTGTGCTAATGCATGAGCCGTGTCATGAACAATACCAGGCCTCAGTGTGAAGCTTCCCAGCCAACAGAGTTTTTCAGGGCAATTGTTTTTGAAAAAAGTAAAAAGTTTTTTTTCATACGCCTTTTCATACGAAAAAGAGTGACAGCTCGTTTTCAACAGCTACATCAATATGTTCAATCATATTTGGGAATCAACTTTTGCATTACCAGTAGATTATAAATCCACACGCTCTAAATGCCTTATTCAGGTTGCATCGATAAGAATATTTGCATATTTTTTTTAAAATTGCAAATTCTTGCATATCTTTTCTCGGTCTTTTCCTATTGAAGTCGGTTCAAGGAACACGTATGCGTTATATGTAGTACTCGTCTCCATCATTATAATTAACCACCAAAATATACGGCCACTTCGTCTTAAAGGATATAATGAATGCATTTTCAAAAAAATCGAAAATGGTCCCGACTAGCATATTACCAATTTTCACGAAAAATTCTCCCCAACCTATTATAATCTGTGTTTTACTTGGCGATTATTATTTCGTGTTTGTGTTAGGGTGACGCGTTCGGAACCTTATTGACAGACTTTCCTTCCTAGCAGTCGTATCACTCTACGCAGATACAACCGCAAGGCACGAAATTAATAAACGGCAGGGAGTGAAATAACGTGTCAAAAGCATCACCCTAGTTTGTATTCGTGAATTGTATACTATTGAACGTGCATTGGTGACTATTAGTGTACAGTATATTTTAGCTGCGAAACCTGCAACAGTCGCTCGTACTGCGAGAAGAAAGCCAGTGAGTTTTTTTTTTAATTTCCAGAATTCCACTCTTCCCGCCTGGAAGCATATGTACGTCTTGCGAAGTTAAAGAGCGTAGTCCCATAAATAACCTCACAGCATCTTATCCAATCACAGTAAATTTTGCCGACAGCTCTGCGCTAATATTTTCTCACCTTTCTCAGTTTTTCTCTTTCAAGTTACCCTATTTTCGGCAGCTTCTTACTAACAATAAATTTATAAATAACTATTTATAAATTGACCAATCCGTCTGACGATCACGACCAATAGCACCCTACGCATTATAACTAGGGACCGCAGGGTGCCCGACCAAAATTGTTTTGAAAAGGCATGGTTAGGCTCAAATGATAGCCATGTGGCTCCATTACAACACCCTTTTTGCTGTTTGCTGATATATTGTTCCTGCGCTCAGTTATAGCTTGTAAACTAGCTCGCGAGGCATCAAGGGAAATGGTCCGAAAGTTGAGACTTCCCTCTCCCTCCCCTCTCCCCTCATCTCACTCATTAGAGCCTATCTAATGAAAAACCTATTTCAAGATGTTATATTCACAAAATTCAATCTTGACTACTATAAAATGTAATATTTTCTTCTATTATATGATACCTTAAAAAAATTTTCAAAAAGTGCAAAAGAGTTTAAAATTTCGGCAATTCGAACGCTTGTAACAGATTTTCCAGGTAATTTCCGACCACCACCTGTAACCGAAAATTCAAAATCTTTTTTTTTGAATGCTTGATATTTGTGGAGGTACATTTATGTACTACAATCAAAATCATTTGGTTGCCGCATCTCACTCCGCTGAAAAGATATGAAATATGAAAAATTCAAAAATAACGGTAAATATTCGAAAAATCATAACTATTGTTAGGTATAGCTATTTTGCTGCAGATTCT
>JACMIF010001813.1:0-21287 GCA_014805445.1 Diplogasteroides magnus | reverse complement strand
ATAGCTGATCTACAATAAGTTGATCATTTACAGCCAGGGGCTGTGAAAAGTCATAGCCAACACCGCATAAATATAGCTCCACTATCGGTTCCTCTAGACTTGTTTTTGCAAAGAAAATTTTGTATAATTATTTGACCATGATACCCATGCATGGTGAAAATGACCATGTATGGGGTATCATGGTGCGAAAAAATTATGATCAAGGATCGGCATGGGGTATATTTTTTTGAAGTGCCCACCACATATGGTGATTGCACAACTACCAAGTATCGACCTCTTGCGCCTGTCTCATTTGAGAGATCGAAAAAAGGAAAGTTGCCTATACGAAGTCATGACTGCAAAAGCCTTTGCCATTTTTAGTGAGGGGTCTAAAAAATCTGAAATTTCTATTGAAGGTAGCTCACCTCAGGGGAATTTCAAAACAACTTAGACTTAATATCAGGTCGCTTCCTCTTTGCAGGAAAAAGGGACTTATTTTGCCGATTTTTCCTGCAAAGAGGAAGCGACCTGATATTAAGTCTAAGTTGTTTTGAAATCCCCCTGTGGGCGGTGTGGGCTATGGCGGTCGATTACAGTCGGCCATAAATGATCAACTTTTGGTAGATCAGCTGTCGTCGGCGTAGAAGTTGCCGACCTCTGAAAAGCCCAAATTTGCCCCTCACCAAAACTAGCGATTTTCGTTGTATATAGAGATAGGCTCATGAAATGTTCAGGGAAGTTACCCGACTACCCCAGCATAATTATAGGCTACTTAGACAGTCATTTTTCTTTTGCCCCTGCGCAGGGTGGCCGGAAAAGTGCAAAAAGGGGTCATATTTGCCGATTTTTCCTGCAATAGGGAAGCTACCTAAAATTCGGGTCTAAGTTGTTTTGAAGTACTCCTGAGGTGAACTACCTTCAATAAAAATTTCAGATGATTTGGACCCCAAACAAAAAAATGGCAAAGATTTGAATGACATATAAACATTCTTTTATTTATGGGGAAGTGGCCATTCGAGATAAAGGGTCGTCCTATTCAACAGAAAGCGTGCCCCGAAGTCTAGTATACATGGTAAAAATTTCAGATTTTTTCGAAAACTGAGAGCTGAGATAACAAGGAAAAATGTTTGGCAAAATACTTATTGTTGAGAGTGTATAATGGAAAAATATGAAATATAGCCTATATATTATATAGACAATTCGAATGCTCTCGGTTTCGAAAGCAAACTCCGAAAAATAGATATGCAACATGAAAATCAGCGCTTCCGTTTTGACTGTGCCAGTCTCTCAGCCTCAGGAGACCTTTTCTACATCATCTTATATATGTTGCCCTGGTCTCTCGAAAACGTGTCCCTAGAAAAGTGGGCGGGACTTGCGGTCCTAAAATATACCCACTCGATTGTATCCATGTCCAGCAGAATCCATGCTGACGGTATCGCTGCAAAGAAAACTTTGTACGTTAATGTTGTCAGCCTCTATATGTTGGGCTTGAAATTAATTCAAAATCGTGAAAAATAGTCAGAAAAACGACGAAATCGGTAGCCAGCTAATGAGAGCGTACGTAGGACGAAATTGAGAGAGGCATATCAAGTTGGTTTACACGACTAATAATGTAATAATAGCATCTCAAAATTCATCACAAACTTGTTCAGAAACACATTCGGAAGGCACTCAGACAGACGACGGATCCTGTTCCTAAGAATAGGCGGTTGCTGAAAATTCAGGAAAGCTCAAGACAATCAATCGCACTATGTATTGTAGCGGAGGGCGCGTTGTGGATATTGGCGCAACGAATGGTAAAAACAAGAATTATTCAGCTTTAAATTGGCGATTTTAAAATGCCGTACATCCGAATCAACAGTGTAGCAGAACAGGTTCTCCGTTGCATAGTTTACGGCCAATTGTTCTTCGAGAAATTCGTAGTCCTAAATCAACACTTTTCCTCGGCAGTTCAGCTTTCGTACCTTGAAGACGTTCCTAATGTGAAGTATGGGAAAGCCGGTGTTGGGATTTCGTGGTGGAAGAATCCTCGCCTAAACGCATTCAAGAATTCGACTATCGGCAAAAAATAGAATTTAACGAAAATTCTGACTGTCTGTCATAAACACACCATAATAGAATCCATATCTTACGCGTATTTCGAAAAGTCGAGTACACTGAATCTAACCTTGACGGCGTCGCAGGTCATTTCATTATCGGGCAATTCTCGAATTTTTACGATACTTCTGATGGCTGCCATGGTCTCAAATATTTTGTATATATTCACTTATGGGCGGGATCGAGTCCGTCATTTTATGAAATCTCACATTCACGTAGTCCTTATCCCCGTCGACGATCCTCTGACAATCGATGCTTTTCCAATTGTTGGTCCTGAGAAAGCATTTTCATTTTTAATTTAAGTCTAAATTCGTTTCATATGTATTTATTTTACTGACCACCCCAACAGAACTATTATAGTACTGAGTCAATACTACTGACTATCAAAAGCTACTCAGAATCTTTCATCGCGGGACGTCGCCTCCCCCCTTCTTCCCACTCCCTTGGTCTAGGAATCGAATCCTCCTCTAGAAGGGACTTGCCAACAAAGAGGAGTATGGCCACATGAGTAACGTCATGATCAAGGAATCAACACCCCTTCAATTTTCTTTGGATGACTCGCTATAGAGAAAAAAGCGAAGGACAGTTTATGACCAATCGAAGATGGTCCTTGCTCCCCAGAGCGTATGCTTTGACACGGGTAAATTATTCTATTGTATCACAGCCTAAATAAACGCATCCAATAAATTTCTGCGATATTTACTCTTGGTGTCATACCTGTAGGGAGAGGTCTGCCGGTCAGAATTGGTCAGATAAAGACTGATGAAGATGGCGACAAGAATGAAGCAGGTAGTAAGGAGAACGCGAATAAGCTGAAATACAGTACAACCCGAAGATGATCCAATATTGACTGCTGACGTCATCATTTCTAACATACAAAGAATTTCTATAATTCAGAATTATATTATATATTTAGCTTACCTTTTTCTTCTGCAATCTGGACAGTCGCATCTCCCAAATGTAATGCACCGGCCGCTCGCGAAAAGAACAATGGATGAAGTGAATGAGAAGCACAGTAAAGATGGAAATTGGGAGAGAAAGAGAGTTTTTGTCTGTGCAGGAAATTTAAATATTGAAATTAATAATGATGAAAACTTAGACAGGAGTAAGAACTAGGCATCGCATTTCGGAAAATAAGTGCATCATTTGCCGTCTCTACTCTTCGGGCACCAGTTGTCTTTCACTGTTAGGAGCAACCGCATGCCGAAGAATAGAGACGACCAATGATGCACTTATTTTCCGAAATGCGATGCCTAATAAGAACATGACTACTGATCCTTCCCACCAATTTTATATCCACATGTGCATTATAGGTTGTGTGCTATAGTCTTGCTGTTATATCACTTTTGCATTTTTTTATTCAAAATACGAATAAGGTGAGCTATTTATTGCAACTGTTCGTTCCGTTCTATTCTGCTGCTGGCGGCGAAAAATGATACGGTAGAGAGAACCTGCAAATAAGTTTTTAAAATGTAAAATAAATTTAATTTTGTTGCAAATTGTTCAATACTTCAAGCTTATATCTCATTGTATGACTTACCATGAAGGAAGAGAGAATTGCAACATAAACGAATGAGGAGAGCGAGGGAGAAGCGAAGAAGAGTATGGACGCCGCCATTGCCTGCAAGGAGAAACACAAGTGCGCCAAGGATCTTTGCGCCCAAGTAGTGAAATGGGCATTTTCGCCGTAATTATGACGCCTTCGACAGTGCAATTATAATTTTCACCATTATGGCGCAAATATGAAGGCTGTCATTGTCTGTTTTATTTTAGGGTGAATGACACGGTATCAACAGTGAAGTGTTATGCATCACAGTTGTACTGTTATAGCCATTCCGCTCATTTTCTTTTGAACGATTGTCCTATCATATTTTCGGGCTATTTCGCCCTTTCAACGTTTCATCCAAAGAAAAGCACCATGGGCATTTGCACCATACTGGTGAAATGGACTATTGCGCCTTAATTATAACGACATCTACGGCGCTTCTGTCCATTTCACCATTATGAATACATCCTTTCTCCTTACATGATATAAACGGCCAGCAGCAAACGTCTCCTGCTTGTGGGAAGGAAGAATAAGAGAAGTCATCACCGTTCTGTAATTAATGCATTTTCTTGGAAAAAGAAAATATTTGATTTATTAAAATAATTTAAATAAATCCGTACCTCGCCGTGTTATTCGCCGCATCCGCGATGCCGAACAGAAAAGCTATGCACAACGTAAACATGATGCTTAATAAATCGGTATTAATTTTTTCCCATTTGACATAATTATGCGGCAAAACAGTGGTGAATGCTAACATGTGTACGTTATTCTTACTGTCAACGAATTTCGAATTTTCAGCAAAAAACATAAAATATATTTTTTGCATTTTATATTGGTAATATCTACATATCATTATTGAATACCTGGGTTCTGCTAGCCATCCCGACTCATCAGTGGGTTTCACGGTGCTCCATTGAGGAATCGTGGCAACAATTACAATGTAAATCATCTGAAATGGGTGACTGAGTGATGCTCTGGCTACTTTTTGTTCAACTATTATATCATTTTGATTATTTGTCCATGACATAATTGTGTTTCGGCAGAGTGAATCCCATGCGTGCATTTCGCCTCTCTCATTCACTCGGTTCTCGATGGCGCATAGAGACGATAGCGCGATAGAGAACGCATAGAGATGTAATGCACTTTCGAATTCCCTCAGCCATTGCTGATATCATCCATCATCACTTCGACCAGTGTTGCGTTTTTGATTGGCAAAAGTGTATTCATTGTGTCTCATTCTCCGATACGCTGTGGCCTTTTGCCACCATGGACAACCGCGTCGAGGACAATAAGACATACAGAAAAAATACTGCCTTTATTCTGTATCAAACTGCCAATACAGGCAGTATTTTCTGTGAGAAGACGAATCTACTTCTCCCAATCAGCAATGCAACACTAGCTTCGACCAAAGAACGATCAACTTTGCAGTGCGTACGTGTATTGTAACGCTGTTCTTGACTTATCCTTTCTCTCCCAACCACTTCTTCTCATTAAAGCGCAGCCGATTGCGATTTTGTTCCCTTTCATTTTTGTGTCGCATCAGAGCCGACAGATCGGCTAAACAAGTTCTCTAGCATTCCCTTCTCTTCTATCTACGATGAGCGCGAGCAAAGAACGAAAAATTGCAAGTCCCAGTGATCAAAATTATATTCTTTACGCATTTTTATATTTGCATTTTTATTTTAAAATATAATATTTTGGAAATTCCACCCACCATGTGAACCGCAGTGTTGAGTGCCATTATTGGTTTCAGTCCGAAATCGGATATTATCCTCGAAAGGAAAATTGTAGTGACGCTCACTAAAAATATAAATATTATAGTTTAATCAGTTTACAAAAGTGTCCGACTTATCACTTTTCTAACGACAAGTATAGGAAAGGCTAACAAAATGCTCACTCAAAACGCTTCCTGCGGTAAATGTCATTCCGTAGAACGCAGGCAAGTGAACGTACTTTGACAAGGACTAAAAAATCAATAAAGAAATTATTTTTCATATAATTGTAAATAAAACCTGAGTGAACTGAATGGTCGTCGGAAATACGCTCATCCAAAAGGAATAAAACAGGCCGATGTACAAATAGAATGGCAGAAGAAGCAGAGTCCTTCGATGTATTAGAACGGTGAACATTGAAACTGAAATTACAGTGATCGGTGGCTTCAAATAGGGGTTCTATAGCGGCAATAAAGTGCATTTCTCATTCGTCTAATCCTCTAGGTGCGACTGTCTATCGTTCGTAGAAACAACCGCTCCGCGGAGATTAGGCGAATGAGAAATGCACTTTATTACCGTTTCAGAAGCTTCAGAAGGCACCTATTGATAGTATTTTTCTTTAAAATTAACGCATACAATACATGCCAAAATTTGGAAATGTCAGGATTTGAGAACAGTGAAATGAAAATTATGTTTTTTTAACTCTAATAGACGACTTCCAAAAAAACGAAACTGACCCATCTGCTTCTTAAAATTCAACTCCGTTCCTTGAATACTGGCTACACTGTTCTTCACTACTTTACTGGGCAAGAGAAGGAAAATGACCATTCCAATACCAGCAACTACCGAAAAGGCAGCGAAGGAGACCCTAAAATAGACCGTCATTCCTCTAACGTCTCTCAACAAGAATATATTTTCAACGATTAAATTTTCACCTTATTTCGAAGTCCGAGTATGATCGGAATGTTCCCTCGATGCGTTCAAATGAAGTTATTTCGTTGATAGCCAAGCATAGCGCGCCGGCGAAGAAAACACTAAAGCATAAATATGTTACACCTTTTCCTTTATTTTCATATATTGTTTTTAATTATTTGTCAAACACTATTTAAAAAATTCTGTTCTCGGCCCTTTATAAAAATTCCATGAGCGACTTTCACGCAAAATGAAGCCGACATCGTAATCAGCAGGGTCGAATTAGTCGGAAAAAATTTCATCCCAATTTCTTTTTTTAAGTTGTCGAGGGCACAGATTCATTCTTACAGAAGATGTGTGTTATACGGCGAAAGGTCCACTCAACGTGCAATCACGAAGTGTCTCGGGGAGAAAAGCGAGAGAAAAAACTATGCGTTCTCTGTTCCGTCTGCTCATACATGTATATTTGGACGATGTTGTGTCCACCTTGATCGCACCATAATTTCAAACGCAAAAGGGGACTTGTTACTGCATTTTGGCGAATAAAGCCAAATTTTTACATTGAAATACTCATTAATTGAAGGATACCTCATGCTGGAAAACACCCATGACAGCGCCTGATTCCTCTCCAGGTCCTTTCTGGTAGAGATCTCAGTGATGTAGGTGGTGTAGGCGTTGTTAAAGCCTGCAACATTACCTCTCACGCTGAAGTCTGTCATCGTAGTTCTTAGACTCGCTAAGCGTAAAGTTTGAATAGAAGAGCTTAAACATCTAATAAGACGAATAAAAAATAAATTTACTTATTCAATATTGGACTTATTTAGACCAATTTTAACTTACAAGCATACGCAAATCCGCAGAACATGCAGCCTACGAAATAAGTGGCCCTTTGGAGGAATTGAAAGCTCATGAAGAAAAGCATGTACAGGGCGCAGCTGATGGAGAGAATCCACTAAAATAAACATTTTGAAATATCCATGGGTGCTATCTGAGCAAACGTGTGAATAGACTGATTACACATAAGACATATAAAAATACAACAAAAATTGTTGTTAACCTTTGGTTTCAGGCAGTGACTGACGGTTGGCGCAACAAGATTCGCGAACATGTAGACAACGTTCATTACAGCTAATCTGAAAGCTGCGAAAGTTAGTAATTCGCTATTGTTGAATTCAGTTTCAAATTCATCAACATTGCAGAAATATCAATGTTCATTACCTACGTCACTCACCCATAATATCCATCGTGCGCTCCAATCAGTGAAGGATCTCGTCGATTGACGGAATGCAGAACCGATTCCACTATGAATGTCTAGGAAAATACAATGTTATTTTAGTTCCAAACACGGTTTTTTTCGCTTACCGAATAAGTTAACACAAATGACACAAAACACAAACTAAATTAGCACAAATGGAAAAAACACGATGATTTTTACATAAGTAATACTAAAAACATTTCCAACCTGTAGATCATATCCCGTCCACAGGAACAGGTTGCCAACTCCGAGAAGCACAGCAGCGATGATTGGGTACCATGCATCGGACATTGTTAGCCTAATAGATGCACTCATTGATGCCTAGGTCGTGAGTACAGATTCCAACTCGGTAAAATGCATTTACCTTTTGTCTATTGTCTACTAAGCGGTCGTCCATCATGGAAATTAATAAAAAAAATTGACGATATAGAGATTCACTTTTTCAACGTTTTCAAAAAACCTAGTAGAAAAATCGAACTCGCATATCGAATCTATGTTCTCTAGTTTAGAGTGTCGAGTCTCGAGCTCATACACAAGGATGCGGAGAATGTCATCAAATAAATGTTTTCTGTGCACAGAAAAACAACTGCCGCCGATCCGGTGGGGGACCGTTGGACTAAACTACCGCTGGGTTGTAGTTTCAAAATCAAACTACCGTCCAGCGGTAGTTTTCAAAGAGGGGAGAAATGCCGAGATCATCTCGCAAAAAAGGCCCTTGCTCAGACGAGAATGAGAGAAATATTGCACTTCCGGTAACTGGCGCAACTAGACTTACGTCGATCTCATCTCCTCAATCACCACACCAAGGTACATTCCCTGTCGGTTTGGGTATTGGAAGTGGTTTGCCATTTGGGTTTCTAAAACGGTAGTAAAGAGTATTTCTCATTCGTCTAATCCACTCGAAGCTGTCGTCTATCGAACGTAGAGAAAACCGCTCCTCGGAAATTAAAACGAATGAGAAATGCACTAACTACCGTATTATAAACCCTATTTGCCATGGAAGGTATGTACCCGGAGATAATAACTTGGGGGCAATGGTCTCGAATACCGTAATAGGTGTAAACCTTTTTTTACGTTTCGGAAGTTATTGTCCTATATTCAATTTGAATAGGGCAAAATTTCAGATACCAAATCAAAATCACGAGCACGGAGTATGTTTGAGCAGAAGAAATGGACAATTCGTCATTTTTACACAAATTTTGTGCAACTGAACCAAAGTCCATCTCATTCCCAAACAATCTACCAAGCCACATATCCTCTCGGTTTGGATATTGGTTGTGGTTTGCCATGAAAGGAACTACATATGATTTCAGAGATAATGACTAGTTATGCTCTCGAATACCCTTATTGGAGTAGCAATTGTTACATTTCAGAAGTTATCGTCACATATTTAATTTAAAAGGGCGAAAGTGCAAATAGAAAGTCAAAATC
Source organism: Diplogasteroides magnus (assembly GCA_014805445.1). NCBI lineage: Eukaryota > Metazoa > Nematoda > Chromadorea > Rhabditida > Diplogasteroididae > Diplogasteroides > Diplogasteroides magnus. The sequence continues at coordinate 12,355 of JACMIF010001813.1, read as the reverse complement.
TAGTAGCGGGCACGACTATGGAGTACATTTGAGCAGATGAAATAGTCGAATCGTCATTTTTATAGTATCGCCGACCGATCATCGCATTGAAATACATCATCAAACACCCAATGATTGACGGTAGACTGGTGCAATATCGGAACAATTTTCTCCATTTTTTTGTTGTTGAACTCTCCAGCTAGCCACAGTCTCTCGGATACTGAATCCTCTTACGGTGCACTTTCGAACCTGGTACTGTCGATCCGTCTCGTTATTTGCATAGTGCGAAAAAATGGGGTTGGGTTATGTGGTTCTGCTCTTTTCACGGTATGCCTTCTCTCGACAATGGAACAAATCTTTAATAAATTCTAAGTAGAGTTGCGTTTTATTTAATTCGATCGTCTCTGTGTACATCAATAAATTGCCATGATTCCGTAGTACCGGTGGCAATGAAATAATTCGATTAAAAAACTGGACAGTTTATCAAAGACCAATGAAGGGTTGCGAAGTAAGAACATGACAAACTATGGAGACTTCATGTGTGTGGATTGCCTAGATTGCCGAAAATGGGAATTTCATATAACTGTAAAACATTGAAATTCCTCAACTGCCACAACCTAGCAGCACACATCACTTAGTCGAACAATCACAGAAAGTGCGAATATTTGTATGGAAAGCCCGATATTAGGGGTGGGGATGTAATCTAGGGTTTCTAAAAGGTAAAATTGGCACATTTCTTTTACGTCTAATCTCCGCTATCGAACGTAGAGACAACGGTTCGGCTGAGGTTACAGTGAGAGTGAGAAATGCACTTTTATACCTATATAGAAACCATAGTGACTATTGGAAGACAACTAACTAACTAGCAAAAGGGAGAAAAGCAATTAGATTCCCACCTCTACTGTCAGCATTGCAGCTTGGGCCTAATCACGTTTGCTAACAGAAAAACCAACTTCTAAAAATTCGTGTTAGCAAAGCACAGTAACAGCACACCTCATAAATTTCGATGAATTTGGTTGTGCGATCAAAGGGAAATTTCCAAAGTTGAATGAAATAGAGATGTGATGCCAACTAACTGACTATGCACGAGTAATTGGATGATAGACGATTGGGTCGTACCCGTAGTATGAAATGGAGTCCTGTTGGGAAAGGGGAAAGAGTAGGGTGTCCGGAGTTCAAACCGCCATAATTTCCACCGAGGGTTGATTTCAAAAGACGCTTTTTCGTAAGAGAATGAGAGTTAGAATTCCAATACGCGCCACACTAGGTTACGGTATTCACCAGGTTACGGTAGGCTTTAAAATGGTGTCGTGGTGTGTTTCGGGCGCTTCTTGGGAGGCTGCGCGTGAACGACCGGAGGAGTCTGCTGTGAAGCGATGTGCTTGTAGACCTGCAACAATTTCGTACTTGTTTGTTTTTTTCTTCGAAGTAATCCACTTTTTATTGATTTATTGATTTTCAGCCTTTTTAAATAAAAATATTTGGAGTATTTACATCAGCGAGTAGAAGATTGTGGTCCCGCACAAGAACGTTGAAGCCCTCGCCAGCCATTACCTGAAAAAATTGCATAATAGTATTGTTTTGTAAAAAAAATTTTTTAAATTTTTAAATTACTAAAATTATTTTATAAAGTGAAATATGCAATATTAACCTCTTGCGAGTGCACATTAATGAAAGTGATGGCGTGATGTCTCAATTGCTCGGCCGAGTACATGTCAGCCAACACCAGCGTGTAGCAAGCGTTCTCCACCGTCATACTGTAGCACAGCGACTGCTCGCACATCACCTGCACATCAGCATTTAATTGCCCGCCAAATTCAAAAGCTCTTTTTATGCTAGGGTATCTAAATCAGCAGCTAGAAGCATTTCTCATTACTCCAATCAACTCCGAACGGTTGTCTATAGAACGTAGAATCAACTGCTCCGTGGAAAATAGACGAATGACAAATGTACTTTTTACTACCGATCTGGAAACCCTATTTTATAGGTACCTTCAACCGCGTCAGGTCGTACTTGTCGGCCGCCGCAATGAGTGCCTGCGCCATGCTCTCCATCTTCGGCGAGGAGCCTGGAGATTTTCAATTTTGAATTTCGCGCCGAAAATCTTGGTGGAAATTTAAAATCTATTTACCTGTGTACATGTAGGTGAGCATTTCCCTCATCACGTCTGCATCCACATCATCGATTATGACTTCATTCCTGAAACTTCCCTTATCATCATGAATCTAGCAGCAGAAGATCGGTGGCACATAAGATCTCCAGGTGTGTGAGACCCCAAGATAATGCTAATTATTAGGGCGTCGCTTGCGAGGCATTTAGTGCATTCGTCATGCTCTACTCTCAGCGGTGCGGTTGTCTATAAAATGCAGACCCAACCGCACGGCTGATTGTGAGAGTAGAGACATGACGGATGCACTAAATGCCTCGCCAGCGACACCCTAATAATTATGCATCCTAACTGGCTACGATTCAAGAAATAGATAGGAACGCAAAGCTCACGTTGAGCTCTCAGCCATATTGTGCTCGAACATCGCCCTGAAGACCTTCGAACGAGCAGCCAGGATGGCCTTGTGTACCTGTAATCAAATAATACGTTCAAATTAGTGCTTTGGGAGGAACGACAACGGGAAATTATGTCGTGGGGGAAGGCAACTGAGTGGATCATAAGATAAGATGGCAGGCTCAGAGTCAGGACAAAAATTGGAAAGTTGTCATTGGTTAGTGCATGACTAACATGGGATCCCTGACAATAAACTTTTTTAAAATTTAAACTGAAGAGGAGGGTCGAAAAAAGGCAGGAGAAGGCTAACTCACATGGAATTTCTTGCCCGGTCCCGTGGTCGAGGATGCCGCAGTGCTGGTGGATGGAAGCGAGAGGGCGGAGGAGCAGGCCTCTGCAAGCAATTCACAATATACAGCGCAATTTTTACGAAATGGTCATCAATAAACAATTAAGTGATTATTTAATATATATGGGTAAGCATCTGTAATATCATTCATCTTCGTGTTCTCTTTTCAGGAAAAATTCGAATGATGGTATGAAGCTTTTTTAAAAGTCACGCTATGCGAGCATAGAAACTAACTCGACGTTGACGGCATCGACGAGGAGGCGACGGATGATGAGGAGGAAGGCGTAGACGATGAGGAAACTGAAACGACTCCGGCTTGCTCGTGCGCTCATTTAGGCGACCATAACAGGCACCTATTTGTACTCGTCATACAATTTCTATGGAAAAATTACCAATATCAGCGTTGAGCTCAACAGCGGAATGCTGAGCTGAGAAATAGGCAAGTGAAAATAAGAATTTTCGCGTAATTATCCAGTAAGCTGTAGTCGTTCACTCACTTTCCGTCACTCCATTCGCAGTAATCGTCGCCAGTAGAATCTGCTTGTTATCGTCCTCCATCTTCGGCGCCGCCAAGGCGTCTCGCGGTGGAACGACCAACTGCAAATTCACGTTCTTCCCTTACATTAAATCGTTCGTGCATCTAATACCGCCAATTAATAATGATCTCATAAAGATCTATTTTTAATCATCCGCATCTACATTTGTCGATTCTAATTTACTGAAAGTGAGTCTCACGGTGAGACATTTCAAGAACCCCTGCCTTACCCTAATAAAAGTACAGCCTTAGTACCCTAGTCTCACCAGTGTGCAGTCGGAGAACGCACGAGTCTCGAAGAGCGTAGCGAAGTCGCTCGAGAGAGAACACGGAGGTACCTAAGCGACAATCTTGTATTGACCGCAAATCATCTGCGTACTTTAGACCAACGCTTGGCCAACTATTGGCTTTTCAAAGTGGAGCGAGTATTTGATAGTGCAAATGTTTGGCCAAGAATTTGGGTTTGGTTGGAGAGAACAAATTTGTAACAAGTAACTTACTCCTTTGTCGTTCCTTACCTTGAACGATTGAGCGCAGGACTGGCCGGTAACATTGATCGTATCCGCCACGACGGAAACCTGCACAACAATATAATTATACATCAAATGTAGAACGAAGTCTAACAGAAGAACCCTATGAAATGGATTTGATGGAAATTTTGTTATCTTCGCATTTTCCCTGTAATTGGTACAGCTAAACCTAGAAATACACATGATTTCGATAGATGGAGACACTAGAAAACCGATATTGGAGCAGTGCTCACCTCGCAGAAAATAGACAATCGGTCATCAGGCAGAAGACCGTTGCTCTCGTCCAGCAGGAAGTCTCTCCTGAAACGACAAGATATAAATACATGGCCTTCTCGATGGCTTGGCAGCACTACTGACAACTCACTGAACTCATCAATAAATCAATGTTATTAACGATCTGCATAATTGATTTTGCTCACCTGATGAACTTCTTGAAGCCCCAGTCCTTTCCTTGCACGAAACGATAGGCACGCTGCGATTCTGTAAAGAAACAACGTCAATCAACGATAATTCAAGATCCGTTGCATAATAGACAGCTATTTAGAATGATAATGTGATAGAACAATGAGAATCCTCTATTCCTTAGTGTTTTCCGATGTTTTCAATGCTTTCGACTTTCGACTACAAGGGGAGGCAATGGATGTCAGAATATCCATTCTTGGCCCCTACTTTCTACGGTTTCAGCTATTTTTGATAACCATATGAAGTTCTCTGATTCCCTCCCACTCACCCATGGCCTTTGTCTCCTCCCTCTTCGAATTGAGAATGGAGAACTTGAACTTGGCCCGCACGTCCTTCTCCTGTCCGTTCTGCTCATTCTTGTGCGAGTTGACCAGGAGGAGGTAGAGGGAGAGGTAGTCACGGGACTCCTCATCCAGACCCTGCAATTATATGCTCCACATTTCTCGACAATATCTTATTAATTTAGAAATTCATCGAATAGTTCAACTTTGAACAAATGAACTGCTCATCCAGACCCTGGAATATAATATTCAGCAAATGAACAAATATGCTACTGTTCGATAAAAGTCCAAATTGACAAATTATTGTTGCGACAGTTTTATAATTTTCCACTTCTCGATGAATATCGATTGCGTCAAACGGAACGAAGTATTCACCTTGGGATTGATCCTCAGACACCACTTGAGCTTGTCGTGTTGTCCAGCGGAGAAGGTGGATGACTTCAGCACCTGCATTGAAAATGTTGAACACTTTTCCATTGTCTTGCATCTAAGAATTTTTCCTAATTTATTTCACTCTACGGTGTCTCATTGTGAGAAATTAGTGAGATGCATTCCCTTGCCTAGATAGCATCACAATTCCTACTCTCTCGCACAGTTACTATGCAGTGTTTGTAAGCAGTGAAGCGAAAGAAGTACCAGGAGCACATTCATGATGAAATACTAGGATGGACAAAGCAAGTAATTATTGACAGCCGTTCATTCCTAGCTGTCTAATTTCAGTCCTGGCTGCTGTCTCTGCGAAGTGAGAGATAACCGCCAGGAATGAAGTTAGACTGCTATAAATGAACGGCTGTCAATAATTTCTTGCTTTGTCTACCCTATGAAATACGTTTCCACTCCGTTCAAGCCCCCCGTTCCCTTTCTCCGTTCTCCATGCAATAGTACTAAGTGTGAACGAATCTCGTTTCCCGCTGTGTCACTCACTCCTTCTTTTCCCCTTCTTTTGATATGCCAGGAATGACCAGTTGGTAGAAAGAGAAAATGGGAAACGAGGAGAGACGAGAGAAGGAGATCGAATAGAGACTACGCAATTGAAGAGAGCACAGAGCTGAGAGAGAGCATGGGAAATTGAGAGGGCACAGAGAAACTATGAACACCCCTGAGGGGATGGAATGCGCGCAAAAACTTGCGGTCCTTATCTCAGAGGCGGGTTGCGCAGCCGTGTCTGTACGATTTTTAGTATAGTTGTGAATCACTATGTCAAGTGCCCGACTTTTTAATCAGTCGGGGATAATGAATGCAAGCATTAAGTTCTTATGAGAAGTAAATTGAAGCTGTTAAAACATGCTATGTATAGCTCAGAGAATGCGAGCGCGAAAGCTAATAACTTCTTTGATTTATGCAGCTTGTGCTCGGTTATATGACTCTGGCTGATCGTCTAATGATCAAAGCTCATATTCAGCAGAAATGGAAAGTTCTATTACAAATTATCACCCTTGTCCATGCATCAAGAGGTTCAATAGCATGCTGAATACTCTACTCAGACATGCAGTGAACAGAACAGGTGATATTTTATCTTCTTGGCCGTGCATCACGGGGCTCAGGAATGTGCACTCCCTCCTATTGAATGGAGTGCGGGCCATGAACTGTAGAAGTGCCCAGAGTGCTACCGTCAAATGCACTCAGTTCCGTCAACAATGTGACTGAAGATGAAAGGCCATCCTAACATCAACCATGAATCTACGATGCGATGACAACGCCCCTTATTATTTCTTATACTGAGAGTCAGAAATCGTAATATTGCACTCAACCAAGGAATTGAGTAAAGGGAATCCACGTGATTCTTTTATCATTAGCCAGAGTCGTTTCTATGATGCCATGATTGTAGAAACGGTCTTTGATGACTTGTCGATGTAGGATGTCTCAGTGTTCATGATGTTATCTACAGCGACAGTCACTGTTATTTCCAATGGAACGTAGCCATAAAGCCTCAATGACTATCGACTTCGACGCAGTTCTGCGATAAGAACCCATTGTTCACGTGTACTAAATGAAAAGACACGGAGTGTTTTGCGAGATGGATAAGTGTCACAAATAGAAAAACATGTGTGTAGCTTCATCCATGTCAAATAGATTCAGCCAGGAATGAAATTGTCTTTTGACTCGCTGAATGGTCAACTGTTCACATGAGAAGAGCTATTATTCGTCCCAACTGAACAGTTTCCCTTGTCTATTTATCTCACAGTTGAAACATATCCCGTAATGACGAGATAGCACGTAAAAATGAGAGACCAGGGTGGCATCCAAGTGTGAGATGCGTACTAGGAATAACAGTTCAGATAGGATGCACAATATGTTGTTCTTTTGTTTTCATAAAGCCTGCAGCAGCTTCGAGAAAAGTGGGATTTGGTCATGACACGCGGTTCTGTTTGCACAGAAGCTTGCAAGGAGAGCATATGTGATCACAGTAAGTGGAGAACAAGGAGAATATTGTAGCATGAACCCAATGGACCTAATAAGCTTTTGCAGAATGATGATTTTACAGATTAAAACTGAATTCCTCACCTCTCCCATTTCCTCACGGCAGAACGAGAAGTTGTTGATGGTCCACATGTAGTTGAACTTGATCACTTTGACCTGAATTCCAAATCACTCATTCAGAATTCTCGATTGTTTGTCGTTTTTGCACTAACTATCGTGGGCAACCCCTGCGAATTGATGCTCAGTGGATTTCTGTTATTTTCTTCCGCATAGACAGCTCCACCACAACATCATCTCTTCCCCATCGCTCGAATCAATTCAATTCGCATCGCGATATTGTCCCTTCGGCTCATAGTCAGCCCAAAAAGCCCGCGGCACATGACACTTCCCGCGCATAATGTAAACTAGTCCTCCGTTCCGCTCTTTCCCCACTTGATGACCCTGTCCTCCACTGAACGTGCCATATAGACTACAGTTAGAAAACGGTATTTCGCATTCGTCAACTACCCGAGGATCTGCTGTCAATCGACGAATGATAAATGCATATATTCGCCGTTTTTAATGGACTAGTGAAATCTCCATCCATTCTACACTTCAACGAAGAGAATAAAGTGGCTCTCATAAGAGTTTGAGGAGAATTAGTCAGTGCAAGTGCCTATTTATTTACTGTCCCCTCTCTCTCTTCCCAAATTCCCGACCCCTTCATATGCAACCTTCCATTAGCCGAGTGCCGCCGCCTGTCTAATGGAGATGAGAGTGCATATTGAGAATATCCGCTCAACATGAGTGGTATCCCAGCACCAATCCCCAGGATTTGTATAGCTAATCAAGGTGGCTATGGGAAGGGGGCATAATTCTCAATCCCCCGTAGATTCTAATCAGGGGGCCCTTAGGGAATCGAGACGGCGGAGAGCAGCGAGGTTAATTACAAAGCTAGTGTCCTTAGTCTGTGCAATGAATGTCGTCACTTTAACATGACGGATGCTCACTGAAAATAACAATAGCCCCGATAGTATTATAGATCCGCATGTGCGAATCCGTTGGGCGGAAGTTTCACTTTTAGACTTCCACCAGGGCGGAAGTTCATTTTTTTGGCTGAACATAGACTATATACGCGTATGAATAGGGGCATTGTCATGCATGCATCATTACGGATCTCAGAAATTATTGTGGACTCTATGTTTTCTAAACCCATAAACAGTGCATTTCTCATTCATCTACTCTCTATTAAACGGTACACAGCTCCTTGCGAGAGAAGACAGGTGAAATGAAATCGGACGACTTTTGCACTTTCAATGCACTTTCACGGGTTTCGAAACCCCGGCGGACACCAATGAGATTGTATTTGCCCCCAAAAAAGTGCAGAGGCGAGAGTGTAGTAAAACCGGGGTGAAATCTCGCTCCATCGCTGCGCACTGTTGCTTCGGTCAAGGTCCTCATGTCTCATTGTGAGCAAGTACTATGCTTACCCCTCTAGTTCAAACCACAAGAGCCCAATGGACACTTGCGCCCCGTTCTCGTTTTCACCACGCATGACGCTCCTATCTTTCACCACCAGTTACACACTGGGTAACACAATGACCCTCGGTCTAAAATTGGCAAAGGAAAAGTACCCTAAGAAGCATCCCCTGTAGAATGAAATGGCAATGTCTCAAAATGACAGTTCGATTTCGCTTAACGGTGGCCTTTAGGCCGACCTGTGCCAACTCACTGACACGACGAGGACGAGTCAAGGTCTACATGTGACAGCATGTCAGATGAAACGGGATAGGGTTGGCAGTTTGATCGTATATGTTTCACAGAAATTATATAACATTTATATGTACGATCAGTGAAACATAACCGACTAACTGTCCATCCTAAAAGGGATACAGCTACTTGGGGAAATCAACAGATAGTACTTACAATCATCTCCAAAGGAACGGATGCCGAACTACTACAAGTCCCAGGGGTGGTTTGTTATGTTGCCAGTGCATCTGCCTCTCATTATAAATAGTCATCATATCACGTGAAGATCCCTCATTAAAATAGGATTGCCTCTGGGGTCCAACTGAGGTTTATTTCGAACCCCAATATTTATTCTTCTGGGCAGAGACCGTGAATCGCATATCGAAGTGCATTCATTCTCTAATTCTTCTCCGAATGGTTGTCTCTTTCAACTTATAGATAAATGTGCAGAGAAGAATTAGAGCGAACGAATGCACTTAGATATGTTATTGATATGCGATTCACGGTGCCTACTGGGTACACCAGTTCCTGGAAGGGTGCTTTGCGTGGAAAACACACCACATTCCATTGTAGACAAAAGAACGGCCGTAAATCACGTACATGTTACGACTACGGAATCCTTATTCTCGTTTTGATTCCATCTGAGAATGTCAACCATTTGATGAAAGAAAGGGGGTAAATATCGGTGAATATCGTTTGATGCCTGCTCGATTGAAAGCCAATTGCGCCATAATGGTGACATTTGCGTCAGCATGGTGCATCTGCCCAAAACACCAGTATGGCGCAAACGTCCATGACGCACTTGTATTTCGCCCGCTCGCTCAATCTACAGTATCGCTTGACTACAAGGCCATTTTTGCACAACGGATATGAGACCATTTTACGATTGCGGCTAATTTGTATGTAGCAGCACATTCAACGCATGTGACCAATGCTCAGAACACAAACCATTGACTAGAGACCTCGAAACGCATATGTCTAACCTCCCTGTTCTAGTCCGAGTTGTCGTCTTTCCACTTCATAGACAATCGCTCGGACGAGAATACGGAGGTTAGAAATATGCTTTTCGAGGTCTCTACGATTGACTACCGCCTAAGTGCAGCTTCTCCATCATCGAATTAGAAATCGCTCGTTGCTCCCCGATTTATGCAATTATCTATGAACAGCTCACACTCGAACAGGCAGTAAAATGTGATCTCAATATAAGTCACCACCTACATACACTACCTGGAAGCAGCGCAAATGATGGTAAATATTTTAAGTAACTACGGTTTTCTGTAATTTAGCAAATCTCACCGAGGTGTGGCACCAATTTTCCGCTACCGGCATCATATTGTCGCTGTAGCCGAAAAGACCGGAGAAGGGAGACATTCTGAAAAGAAAACCGTCATTTCCCCGTGTCCAAAACACTCCCTGAATTATTTATGGTGCTACCGTAACCCTCCCTTCTGCCCTTTCCCACCGTCCTCCGTTCATCATCTGTCCCGGGCCGCCCGACACGGTCTCCTCCTGCGCCGATCCATCGTCCACGCCACTCATGATTACGGTGGTCCCTGATTCAGGAAGACGGTCGAATTCCCGCCGGGACCCTGAATCGTTCTAATTTTAATGGAATTTGCACGAATTTGCATCGAAATTGGCGCAACGAATGACGAAAATAGGCGCATTACGAAACGATACGAAACGAGTACAAGGATACAAAGGGCGACCGGTGGAGGGAAGAGAACCGAAGAAATGTCAATCTTATCTTCAGTTATTTTGAGAGACGTTCTCTCAGAGCCAAGATATTTTTTTGTAAATACCAAAGTTTATGATGATAACGGAAAGGAAGAAAGAAGGAACCGCCCAGAAAGTCATTGCATCAAAATAAAATATTTATGATGGGTCCAGAGCAGGGGTCGTTTTATGAATTAATTCATGTTTGCCGTCTGCCCCCTTTTCATAGACAAACATGACAAGAAAAAGTGCCACAAAAGTTCAAAAAGGAAGAACGTCCCAAAAGTCGATTTCTAGTCCAGGAGGAGTAGGTTGACTTCACTCATTCCATTCTTCTCATGATCGAGCAGCACTCTTGTTGTCTGCTCAGTCAGACAAACGCTCAGCCGATGAAATGTAGATTGACATGAGCCAACCTCCTTGGTCTCTTTCGAGCAGTTGTCTATGAAAGATGACCGCTCGGAAGAGATTAGGGAGGGTAGAATGACTTCCACTCCAAAATGTAGATAGATAGAAAGATAGAGAGAGTGGATAGTGGTGCTTTGAGGTTGAGAGACAGGGAGAGGGAGAGTAGTGATCGATTTCCCTTCTCTCCCTCTCCTCCTCTCTCTTCTCCACCCTTCTCTCTCTCCTCCTCCTCCCCTTCCTGGGGGTCGAATCGCTCTGTGTGGGGACAGCCGGATCTAACCGTGAAGAGATGTGCAGGAAAGGGATACAGGGTCACACCCACAGCAAATAGCGCGCCAGCACCGAGGGATTAGCTTATAGCGAACTTTAACAAATCCACTTCGAGGTGGTACTTATGAGCAGATTTAAAAGGAAAAGTTGGGAAAGGATTTAAGAGAGAATATCCAGGCCCATTTCCTAATCTATTCTGCAAGATTGTAGTATTCCGCCACGAATTCCCAGCGGATACACATACAAAATGCATTAGCAAACAATCGCGGTCAACAAGTACGAAAATATTGGGAAGAAATTCTAAATTAGCGCAGCGAGAATTATTTAATGGTTAAAAATGGGCAAAACGCTCAGGAGCAGGAAACGGAATCCTGGCAGAAGTGCACATTTCTGTTACCTAATTCCTTCGGTGCGGTTGTCCATCATAAGAGAGAGAGAGGCAACAGCTCCGATGGAATTAGACGACAGAAAAGTGCACTTGTGCTTGGATTCTGTTTCCTACTGAGGAGGAACTCTTGCAGGAGGCGAACGTACATCGACATGTAAAAACAGCCGATTCCTCCTCCAGTCCCCTCCTTGTGAAGAACGGAATGTGAGACACAAACAGACAGAGATGAGTGTGGGGGGGGGGAACAAAAGAAGGGTGGAATGGACTGTCCCCCTCGCTCCGTCAGGGTGCATTCACTGTCCCCGGCACAGTTGTGTTTCACCAGAAGAGGGGAGCTCTCCGAGTGGATAGCACAGTGAACACGGCTATTTTCGATTGCACTTGGGAGGCCGAGTCAATAACACCCGCAGCTGTTTGCCCGGAGGCCAATGACTGTTTCATCTCTAGGGTTTCCTCTCATATGACAGATCGATACGCGATGCGAAAAGACTATCAAGCAGAAATGTCGCGCACTACTCACAAATCTCGGGCTTAGGAAGTAATTTCCCCCTCTAAATGCAAGGTGAACTACTACAGTTTCATCCCATCACACCATAACACAAGTCTTCTGAGTGAGCGGATCCACACTGCCGCCGCACTACTCACAAACTTGAAAGAAAGTATTTTTACTCGACTATATCGATGGCGCTGAGAACGATGGCATACTTCATTTTGCATGGCTGGTTGATTTTATACGCCCTGAGGGCATTTTCATATTTTCTCGTTTTTTATCGTTTTTCGTCACGATT
>JACMIF010001812.1:0-21296 GCA_014805445.1 Diplogasteroides magnus | reverse complement strand
GTCCATGATGACATAGGTGACCATACCTAAAACGAGTTCCTCGCTAGCAAACACCACCTAATGAACCAATGTGACAAGACTTATGCAACAACCTAATAGCATTTCCATTTACGGCACTGTAGATTCCCCAGTTCCAAGAAAGGATGAGAGAGGGCATAGATAGGGGAGTGAAGACATTGTTAGGTAGAGGAAGATGGCTCAGTGATTCAAGAGCGCGAGAGATGGGGGCATAACGAGAGAGAATAGTGAAAGAAAAGAGGGTGGCTCTAACGGAAACAGTTAACCATGACACCTTTGGCCCACAAGAAGAAGTAAACGAGATATCATCCATTGAATAGCAGCCTCAAGGGCATCTAAAGGGGTTGAATGGGGAGTGGAAATGGAATATCATCAGACCCCGCTATGGGTATGTGACCACAGCTCGCTGATCACGCCCCACCTTTTTGAGAAAGATTGAAAACTGAAGTGTGACTTTTCAAGCTTTGAAACTGGCTTGGTAAATGATCGAAAATTATCCTTTATTTCTCGCTTTCAAGTAGGAATCCAGTAAATTTCGCGACTCTTGGCCGTCGTTATGGTTTTTTCATCACTTTTACGCGCCATTTCATGTAGTTATATCTATGCTTCAAAAGATCAATATGTGTCTATTATTGAATTTTTCGCAGTGATGAAGGAGAACCTTTGGGCAAAAATAGAACAAGAATTGTTATTATTAGTTATTCATAGTCATGTCGTAATCCATGTAATTTGCTCGTTTTTGAAGAATGTGCTCTTGATTTGGAAGAGATGCGATTTGGTATGTAAGCTCACTTTCATAATCATCTCAATTCTTTCACTGAGTTTCACTCGTCTTCATTCAATTAGGACACTTTCTCTCCGCGGCTCATGGGGTTTGAACAACCAGCGTTCGTTAAGAGTATCTAGTGCAATGTGGCGTGTTGAGTTTTCATTAGTTGGTACCAGACTGATCCGACTACAGGGTCTGGTTTCGAGAGGGTTTTAGAAACCTACACTTTCAATTCACCCACGTTCAAGATCCCTAGTACCGGTCAGACAGTGATGAGAGCACGGCGTCATGAGAGAGAACAGAGAATTCTGACCGGCGACCTGACTTCACATGCGATTTCACTCATTTCGCTTCTTGTAGTTGTGTATTGGGTCTGGTTTAGGGAGAAATTTTCGAAATCCGAAACCCGGAGAAATTCTGGCATACGAAATGTCGATATGTTTCAAGAGCACTCTATATAGCCACCTCACTCAAATGGACTAATTATTCTTCGAATCCCAACTGAAAGCTAAAATCATACATCCCGAGATCGAGAAAGCTCGAATTCCATCGGTTGACACCTCGGCTCTTGCATAATAGCCCTTGTAAGGTAAGGTCATATTTTAAGCCGACTTTCATGCGATTACTCTCAATTCTCAGCGCGAAAGGGCGTATTAGGTAGATCGGGGCCATGATAAGAGTACAGAGTTCTGAATTTCAGCACTCGTCTGAACATTTAGGTACTTGGATATCTTTCCGAGCTCATTCATGAGTGACTCTTCAACTAATCCTCGATTTTGTGAGCTTGGCTCATTAATTATCAATCACTCAATTTCAGAAAATATTTCTAGTTGTTGACAGGGGAATAAGGAGATAACTGGTTATGACCATGGTTACTAGGGGTTCTAAAACGGTAAATTACTCGTTATTCTTCTCCGGAGCGCTGTTGTCTCACTCCATGATAGACCATCTCGTGGCGATGAAGAATGACCACAAAATTACCGTTTTTGAACCCCTTATGGTTATATTTGCTAACATGTGTTATGTTTCAGAAAGCACATATGTTCTTGTCCGATTCGTGTATTAGATGGTTCAGTGCCACCGTTTTTTTTACAACAATCAATATTAACTCATTTATGACCGGTAAAAGTATGGTTTGGTTCTGACCAGCTTGAGATTTAGCTATCATTGTGAGAGAACGAGCAGAGTCATGATAATTTGTGCCGCAATGCAATGAAGAATGCATGTATCTCTGTCCATATCACCATTATGGCGCAAGCGTCCATTGAGTTGGCGCCATTCAGGGTACATTCATAGAGACCGGGCGCATCTCAGGTTAGTGGCTCTAAAACACGTGGGAGATTAACCACGCCCCCTTGAGAGAAGTAGCCGCCTCAGGGGAAAGAGAAGGGAAATTCTCCCTCTGGTCACTCACTCAACACTCCGGTGCTGAGATTTGAGCTCCTGCCCAGCATGTTCCCCGGGCATTTAGGCCTTAATATTGACATGGATGCCATCAGGGTTCAAGTGCCCATGCATCCGGCAGCCGGAAGTGGATGAATTGTATCCTGTGAATAGGTGTCTTGTGGTTAGCATAGAGTTCGATCATGATTTTCCCAATGACGTTTTATATTTAGTTCACCGGTTCCATAGTTTATCCGATTATTCTCCGCGCTCGTATTCATTGCCTTTCTAATATTTCCTTGTGTGTATTTGCTCCTAATGGTAAATTTGGTTTCTGCTCAATAGCTTGAATATCTTTGTGTGTTCACCACTACCATATCTTCTATCCTCAACCCTAGCATTCGTTGATCGTAACTCATATCCTCGAACACTAATAGAATAGAAACATATTCAGATGGTTGAGCGAAGATGGAGGACTGTCATAATTGCACTAGCGACAGCACTACAAATAGCCACCGCCAATTTACAAGTATGTTTCATCTCGCCTTTTTCTCTGTTTGAGACCGCGAAAAGTGATTGATTATTCTTTCCCATTTCATAAAAAAGAATGCCCATGATTACTCACCCCTATGAACCCGCCTTTGTGACACTACACTTAGTGGCGTTTGTGTGCTGCAGAACTTCAATCTTCTGGGCAATGAATATCCAATCTTCAAACGCTAACTGTTGCGAAACATTTCGTGCTATTGCATAGAAAATTGATGATGGCGCAAAAGTTCATTGCCGGTCGGAGATTCATATTTACATACATCCTGTATCCGTTTCCCCGGGGGTTTGCTTTAATCCCGAACGAAAGTGATTCATCTCCCTCCTCATTGAATCATTTCATTCACTTCCTAAGTCGCCTTCTTCTTTTCTCTCTTCTTCCATTGGCTAAATGCGCAGATTTGGGTTAGCGACGAAAGGGAAGAGCGAAAGGGAAATCCCCCCCCCCCCACACTGAGACAGAAGGAAGAGAGTCAATAGGGATCACTTTCACCTCACAAATGATAATTACTGATGAAAACGTTTATTTCGCCATAATGGCACAAATGTCCATGGCAATCCTCCTGAGATTGAAGAGGCGACTGCCAATAGCGTCGTATTCACTTAAAAAAAGACCCCAGGGCGTTGGCATTATATAGAATGCGTGGCGGTGGTGGTCGACCTACGTTTCATCACCCGTCCACTCTAGATGAGCCATCGCGTTCAGTAAAATACATTGTGATTCACCTTTTTGAGATCAATTTACTAGCGCTTATAAAACGGCTCATCCACTCGGAGCGGTTATCTATCGCTCGTAGAGACAATCGCTATGCGGAGATTAGTCGAATGAGAACTGCCGTTTTGCGCCTTACTGCCGTTTTCGAACCCTTACAATTTACATGGACAGTTGAGGTTCATCCAAAGGGAAAATCGACTCATTCATAGAGATGCAAGGGGAGAGCCACTTTCACTACAATTTCTCCCCGATTTAGTGGGATGAGCGGTTCAAAACAGACCGTTTCCGGGAGTTTTTGACCAGTGTGGTCAAAGCAGGGCAGTTATTGACAGCCTTTATTTCTAGCCTTCCAACTCCACTCATGGCGATCTTCTTTGCGAAGTGAGCGACGACCGCTAGGCATGAAGCTAGACAGCTAGAAATAACGGCTGTCAATAACTGCCCTTCTTTGTCCACCCTAGCTTTGGCCCTTTCGCGAAGGTTCAATACGTTGAGCTACACTACAGAGCGTTTACGAACTGTTGTTGGTCGGTTTTTATGTCCGACAGACTAGACAGCAAAAAACGCCAAATAATAAGATATCACAAGTAGCGAGTTTGCTCCCGAGAATGTGTCTTTTTGTTGCTTTGATACCCAGACACCACTCGAATTTTGCACAACAAGTCAAGTTTGCGTGTGAGCAGACAAACAAACATTTCCGCGTAGAAGAGTTCAGGATTGGACATGCGGTAGTCCTTAGTAGGGATCGCATTATGGAACGTTATTGACAGCCGTTCATGTCTAATTCCATTACTAGCGGCCGTCTTTCACTCTCGTTCCATAATGCGATCCCTAGTTCTTAGACTCTAAACAGCTGCTCACGAAACATCGTTTTTCACTATTCCATCCTAAACGATGTGAGTGAAAAGGTGTGCTTCATCATCGATTTATTAAAGGAGCCGTCCGGGGAGATTCTTCTCGGAGGAATCAATACTCTGCGTCTAATACATTTCTTTCATTCTCTCAATCCCTCTCGGAGGAATCAATACTCTCCGTCTATTCATTCCTCCTAGCTCCCTCACTTCTCACCGGTCGACTTCTTTAATTGATAACAATTTCATCCACAATGGTCTTGGCGATGGCTTCACAATTAATAAAAATATAACAATTTATACACGGCGGTAGGCGAGAAAACGAAAATGTACTTTAACAAAAATTAATTTCAGGTCGACTCCCTCAGATACTGTGAAGCGTACACAGAATGTACGGCAGTAACCAAGTTGGAGGAGCGGCTGTGTATGGGCAATTCGAGGCATGTTTTAAGGTTTTCCTAATCACTAGTGAAGTGCATGATGGGCACAACGATCCTATTAGCAACGATCCTGAAGTGCATCAGCATCCTAATCACTTTTGAGCAGTCGACTGTTCCATGTGCGAGAGCACAAGTGAAATGAGATTAGTCCAATGGCAAATGCATCTTACTGTTGGTTTTGAAACCCTAGTTTTCTCAGGAGAAATTGCATTTTTTTGCTATTAGCTTCACTTCTGTTGGCACAAAAAAGAACGCAGATTCAACCAGAACTGACTGCTGCTAAACCCCTCAACTTCAGGCACCGTCCGTACTGGTTGCCGTCCTACCATGACCCGAAGAAGTGCCATGAGAAGCTGAAGAACGACTACAAAGTGGTTTGTTTTCCCGCCCAAATTTGAATATTCAAATTTCAACGGGAATTTCAAAATCCAAAAATTTCAGCTGGACCACCTCGAGGTCGAGCAGGAGAAGCGTTACGTCGCCTGTCTCATCGAACAGACCGTGCCCATGGCGGAAGACCAGGTTTGATTTCCCGCCCGAATTTCGCAATTTTTAGATTATTGGCGCCAAATTCAAATGGCTATTTTGTTTGGTGGTCCGCTGGAACTGGCCACGAGAGTGCAACACGCGAACTGGTCCTTTTTCCCTTTCTGCGCATATTATGAGTGCTCGCCCCGTGCCTCCTTTAAGTTTACTGTGTTTAGCGAGAGCGAGAGAGCAATGCCAGGTGAGAGAGATTAGAGAACTCAGAGGAGAACGAGGAACGTGAATATTATGTATCTCATCCTACGCACACATTGCCGGTTTGAGTAGTCACATCCCGAGAATGGTAAAGAGGGGGCCCCAAGGCCATGTTTATGTTCCGAGAACGAAAGTACAGTGCGCAATGGGCATTGCACAAAAACTTGTTTGGGCCCTGGGTAACTCGAAGTACGTTTCATCTATAAATAAGGGGTTCCGAAACACAAGATGCAGTAATATAAAAAATCAAAAATACATGCAATACCGAAATGTCAGTAGTTATTATTCATGTAAACTAGACTGATATGCCGAGGACGAACACTACCCCTGATTTCGTGACTGTAAGACGGTTACTCTCTCATATTTACATGCTATTTCGTCGCATTAATCGTCTCTAGAAGCGATTCATCTTATGTTTCAGCAGGACTACATATATAAGGCATTTCACTTCAGATTACATGAATAATAGCCCTGAGTAGTGAAGTAGCGAAATCGAAAGGAATCTAAATCAGTCCTGTGTACGATTAAGAATATTCCCCAATGTTTGTCCTTCGCAGTAGGCGTCGCACATGAACTTCCGAGTAAATTGAAAAAAATCCGCATAAGCCTCCGATTAAATTGAAGACACATTTCAATCAGTCATAAAATGGAGAAAGTACCCTAGGAACATGTGATGGAAGACTAATTCGGCCTGAGACTTATCCCCTAATGGCTTTCTTTTACAGGCCGGACATCGTCGATGCGATCATCGGGTTTTGCAGGACGGTCCACGGTAAGACATTTGATTTCATTATACAACCGGTCTCTGTTGGTTTCAAGCTGAATTATCTTCTTGTTCTTGAGGTTTTCTTCTTTTTTGGGGGAATATTTTAAAGCCAATTTGACGGAATTTTGATAAGCTGAATTATACATTTAAGGTTCTCCTTCGCTCGAACGATCACCTATGTGCCTACAAATTGCTTCACTGGTTACGACAGAAGAGTGGCGAGGGAGTGCGGCAGACTGAGGGGTTGCTGCTCCGCCGTGGACAGGTACGGTAGATTGTCGTGTCGGGAGTCAATTGTTTTTTTAAAATCTCTGAGTTGAATCCCAGAAGAGCGATCTATAGCCGCGATACTTTTCATTTGAAGACTTATGCAACGATGGAAACCTAACATTTTTTCTAGTGCAGGGGCGAAATTCATATTTCTTATCATATTTCTTGATAGCAAGTTCGGAACATTTCAATCAATATGTTGATTCCACAGTTATGACAAGGTGCATGAGACAATATTTGAACCGTTTGTTGTGTATGCAAACAATCTTGGAATTAGTCATGACAATCCTCCCCCAAACTCTGCCGAGCACCCACTTACCTACATACATAATAGCAATTGACACGCATTCTCTCTGATACTCAGCAGGTATCCGGGGGGGGTCTGTCACTACTAGGGGGCAGATTGGTCATTTGCGCCGTAATGCAAAAACATATTACTCTGCAATAATGGGGTGGATATTCAGTCATTTGATACACATTCTCTATGATATTCGAAAAGCGCTTCTAAGAGAAAGTGGGATCAGAGACGGTTGAACATCGAAAAAATTATTTTCAATCCAGATAAATAAACGGCATTTGGTTGTGTTTCACTGATATTATTTTAAGTATGGACTATGAGACTAATCGATTCCATCCCGATAATGAATGGTCTAAAACATACATGCTTTACGTGAACGAAGCCTATAAAAACCGATTCGGATTTCTAAAGATAACACAGTAAAGCGTTGGGTCGTTTGCGGTGATCGGTCGTTTTCCTATTTATCTGCATGTACCGACGCAAATGCCTAGGCACATGCATCTCTGATCCCTAAGAATCTAAGAACCGGAGTGAAAGTTCTTGATGACTGGGTCCACATTTCGGGTGGGGAGAGGGTTCCCATAAAGTTTACAACCGATAGTTGCTCTCCTATTTTGTGTGTCATTTGCTCGTGCACAGATGTCTTGAAGAATTCCGGTGGAAGTTCTTTCGATCTTTGTTTCATGCGAACCATAAAATCCGAATGACCCTGACGTTTATGAACCGAGAGTGCAGCTAGGGGAATCTTAAAAGCGGGATATGACTCGGATTCTATCCCTTTTTCTCTCTCTCTAGCAGTTCGAGAACGAATACGAAAAACGATCAAGAGCGTACAATTTGAATGCAATGAGGAAGTCGCTTGTGATCACTCCGCGTCATCATTGAATCCTTAGGAGAGAGGCATTTCGTTCGGTGGTCATCCAAATCAAAGTCCAGGTCAATCACCCTCAGGGTAATCAGTAGAAGACAGCCAAAGAAGGCGAGTAACGTTAGGAAACGAAAGTGAAACCCGGAAGGTCACTCTAAAATTTCAAGACCCCAATTTGAATGTGTTTCACGTAATGTACGAAAGCTGTTCCAGCACCATTTCATGGTTCACATGAGACATAGCAGTGGTAGGTACACAATAACAACATCACAAAAATTCACTAAATAAGCTGCAAATGGGAATATTTTTGGGGGTGTTCATTCATAAAATCGCTATGATATTTTTCCATGTCAACGTGATGGTGCAAATGTCCATGAGCAATCATCAAGTTCCCGAATTCAGTCTCATGTTTAGATGCCATTACGTTCTCTTCGATTCCGTGGAGGCACAGCGAATCAACGAGACTAGGGCTGAGCTATGGAGGAGGGCGCACAGCTGTGAGGTGAGAGATTATCTCTGGCGAAAGACATCTGCGTCTTGGTCACTGGCGCCGTTATGGTAAAAATGCAGTTGAAATGAGCATTGGAATTCATTTTACGTTATGTTCTACTTCCATAATGTCCCCTCATCACGGTTGAACACCGCAATACCTTGCTAATTCAGCGTGGCGAGACCGTCGACCTTCTTCCAATCGCACTGGAGATCGCGGCACAGGCAGACGATAACCAATCATGGGCACCAACCGGAAACATCTCAGTCAGAATAAGGGTAAGCACGGTCTTTTAGGTCATTCAATCCCTCCGAAATCGATAGTTGGTATGGACATTTGAGCTGTAGTAGTGAAGTCTTCATCAGTATTTACCTATCACGCGTTGTTTGCGTTTATTACATCATTATGGCAAAAGGTCCATGGAGTTCTTATTGTTCTTCTCGTCCTGATACGCAAAAGCGACACGATTCATTATTCAGTAATTTTCGAAATAACTAGTAGGATAATACTTGGATATTATTGTATGATATTTCCAATTATGTTCCACGCACAATATCTATGCGATTGTTGTTGCAAACATTTGTTGGATGAAGAGTTCGCTGGTGTTTAAAATACTAAATCTGTCATTCTTAAACTGGAACTCAATCTAATGTTTTCGCATAGTCTCTTTCTGTATTCATAACAGCGCCAAATCTGCCATTTATTGCACTGCTGCCGTCTTGACAATTCCCAAAAAAATCGCCTATTGGAGGTCCGAGCCATTACGGTCGATGACGCAACATTCAGGATTGCGAATTTTCATCTCACCTCTTTCCATTCCTAGATCTGCCGGCGCGTCAACTAATGCACCCCGGGCTGGCTTATAATGTGCAATCTTGTCTCTTTCCCTCGGACACTGTAGCTTGTAAGAGCATTGGAATGCAAGAATTTTTCAATGCCTGACTGATCGCTTAGTGGTTAGCTGTGTTGCATTCACGCTCTCACTCTTGCAATTATTGCGTTCACGGCAAAATTGAAGCAGAAATGAGGAGAAGGGCACTCATTGACCGGTCCCCATTAGCTAATAGTGTCCAGATCTCGATGTTGGGACATGCCTATGCTAAAAGTTTTTTATTAGGATACGGGTACTTGCTTCAGCTTCACTTTTGACAAACAGTAATACATTTAAAGGAGCTGTGCCACGAATTTTTTCCACTCTAGAAGAGGTAAACGAATCGAACTGCTCTTCCAGTTCAGAGCCGAAAAAGTTCGTGGCACAGCTCCTTTAAATGAGGCATCATTCAGGACGAGGAAACTCTCAAGAAGGAAGAAGAGGATCTGCTAAGGAAGCAGTTAAGAGACCCCGAGAATGGGAAGAATAAGGTGCGTGAAAGCTCGAAGATCAAAGATCAAAGATCAAAGGATCAAAGAATTATTTTTTCAGAACGAAAGTGGCACAATCACTATCAACATCCACGAAGAGCAAGAGTGGCAGAGGGCTCAGGTGAGAAATGTTTAAAAAAATGTTATTTGTCTATTTTTCTTTCATAGTCAGTAGAAAATTATTGCACAGCATAAATGGAAGAGTTATCACAGCGGTGAAAAACATGTGAAACCGTGGTTTTTACCATACGTATATAAATACAACCTATTGTTGGTTTCATACGATACAATACTTATCCGTACGAGAGCATACGCTCTGCGGGATCATGGGCGGTCTAATTGTGAGATTAGTCATAAACATTTTATGAAGAGAGTCCACCCTATAAATTTGCCCAGTGTTGAATCCATGATCGAATTTTGAAACATATATTTTAGCGTGTTCGCGAAGAGGAAACACTGGGAACTGTGAGCAAGATCATCAATCTGGATGAGAATCGGCTACAGAAAGTCAGTGTTTCAACCTTGCCTTCCGATTATTTGAAGCTTAGTGTTTCGAATAGTTCGCAAGTATTTTGTTTTGAAAAATACAGTTCTAAGCGTACTCTAAACATGTGAAAAAATAGAAAAATAATTGAAGTGTGAATTCAGGCCGTTTTCCCCAACGGCATCGACACTTCCAAGTCTGCGACGTTGAGAGAAGAGGACGGTGCACTGACCATTAATGTAGGTTTCACGGATTGTCTATTGGCTGAACATTATCTGAAAACTGATGTTGGACGATTATGCTTTCTATGAACAAAAAATAAAATAAAAACACACAAATGTTATTCTCCCCAATATCTTCCGGCGAAAGTGCAGAGCGCTACGAACATCTGCACCACAACTGTGAAATGAACACCTAGTTCTCATTATTCTTGCAAGTGTTAATTTCACCATTACGACGCAATTATCCATGGTGCACTTATCTATCACTCAAAAATTATCACTTGACAGATATTCAGGGCGTAATAATTCCTAAAAATTAAATTTTAAAAAATACTCAAGCGATTCAATGGATATTCACGAATCGTACTCTATTAATAACGCCTTATTTTCAGATCGACAAACCTCAGCTCAAATTCCCAGAATCACAAGAGGACATTAAGGACGAGAGCAAGAAGGAAGCAGAAGGCAAAGAGAGCAAGGAAAGCGAAAAGAAGGCGGTGAGTGCCATTTATCAAGAATTTCTGATTAAGTTATGAAAACCAGAGATCTTTTGGAATTATGAATATAGTAGTTGAATATTCAAGCAACATTGATCGCGTTGCTATTGGTATTATCGGTTTTAAAACGGTAAAAAAGGTAAAGGTCTACTCTTATCAAGCGTAGCCGCTGAGGAGGGGAATCTGCTAAGCCAGTTCCTTGGAAGGGATTCGAGACCGGTGCTCCTTAGCCATTTTCTTCGGTTCTATACCTTTTGTGGCAAGCCACTACCAATTTCCCGACCCATGGAAGTAAAATGCATTTCTGATTTGTCCAATCTCCGCGGAGCTGTTATCTCTATGAGTGATTGACTACAGCTCCTATTGGATTAGACGAATGAGAAATGCACATTACCACCGTTTTTGAAACACTGATCATGATAAGTTTCAATTCTTCATTATTTGATCGAAGTGGCATTAAAATGTGTCGTGATATGCTTAACTGTTTGCTGATATTTGCTGAGATTCTTATGTGGCTGATCGACGCACACTCATCACGATATAATATAATAAATGCAATGAAAATCAACTTTTAACAATCAACTTGCGGCTGATTCAGATGACCTTGTAATGATTTTTGCTGTGAGGCTGATGACATAAATTCGCATGAACCAGCTTGTTTTCGATGTAATATATGTAGTTTATTATAGAATCACTTTTCATAGTTTCAAATGCATCAAAAAACCTCTATCGATACTTTATTTACAGAGAAAGCCGATGACACTGGATGAGCACAATCGCGCGTTCGCCGAGGCAATGGCTGGTGATAAAGCACTCAAGGAGAAGTTGATTTCATTGGAGAAGAAGGAAGACAAGGCAAAGGTTATAAAAACCTTGAGAAATCTTATTTTAGGGGGTGAGTGAGATTGATAAAACCAGAATTTTCGCATTGAACCAGCGACTGTAAATTGCCTCAGAAAGTGCATTCTTATTTTACGCATTATTTCCGAGGTTTTGTCTTTCAGCGGCAAGATACAATTATTTGAAATTGGAGATTCAAGGTCATTTAGGCGCAACGTCCCAAAAATAAAAAAAGTTATTACAGACAGTAGTACAAACGCTCAATTCTCTCCTCGATGCCTCTGCTGCAGCCTCTTCGTTCGCCATCGATCCAATTACTGCTTCCCCCGAGGACCTGAAAGAGGCACAAGCTGAGGTTGGACTTCTTATTTAAGGAGAATTGAAAAGAATACCACGATCCCATCAAATTTTCCATTACATCGAATCAATTATGACTTGAATGTTGCATACATGTATCACAGCGAAATTTCTAAAATAATCACCAACTGATAATTTTATTGGCAAACACCCAAAACAATTATTTGTGAACAGAGAAACATTCAGAAACCCTTCGTCATTGCGACATCTTCTGAAGAAATTGATGACAAAACGGTCAAGGTCACATCTTCGCCTATCATCCTAGTCAAGGTTCGTTTCTATTAATTTAAAAAGTGGCAGCACTTATTTATATTTTATTTAAGCATTTAATTAAAAACGTCCATATCAGAACTCTGGAAAGGATTGCCGTCCCAAACGCCCCGCTACATCAAAGATGCTGGGTTTCGACGGGGTCATGAAGAGTCTCGGTCCGAGTGCCGACAAGCAGAGTATGCTGCAGTTGAAGGTAATCAATATTGATATAAATATTTCACATGAAATGGACATTTGTGCCATTACGGTGGAATAATCAGATGTGCTATTAATCCGCGGCTCAAGTAACCTTACTCCCTTTTGGCGCAGCTTTCCATGTATTTCGTTATTTTTCACTTATTCTTCCTTCACGAGGAAATATGCCGAGCGCACGAATTTTACACGTTAAAATTCATTCCCTGTACTCGTTCCCAAAGTCTTTGAGACTTTGAATTAGAGTTAAGAGTTTGCCTTCGAGTTCGGCTATGTTTCAGCGATACTTTATCCTGACAATTATTGCTTCCGTGAATTACAGCTGAACTGTCAACCGCAGTTTGAATCATTGCAGGAGATCCTGGACAGTTTCGAAACGGACATTCGAGCCAAGCTCGTGGCTGCCAAGGAGGAAGCGAAGGATAAGAAGGTGATTAATAGGAAATTTTTATCGCAGTTTTAGTGCGCGTACTTTATTATATGTAGCCGCGCGAATATCCTTGGTGGGTGAAAGATAGCGCTATAGATGACAATACCCAATGACAATAGTGGAGAAATGGACAGATGTGCCCCTAATGTCATCATGACAAATCTTTCGCATAATTCATTGTTTTCGCGCAAGTGTTATACATTCTCTCTTCTGACAATTAGGCGGTTTTAGTCTCTCGTTTGCTGGAAAATATACTCCTCTGAAAACGAAATTGATTTTTTTTCGTTTCGTTGTAAAAACGGTAATCATCCAGCACTATAGCGCTAGTCCTGTGGGCATAAAGTGATGAGAACGAAATATATCGCTTTTTACATAGGAAAAGTACGGCTACGACTCTGGGCTATGGGTGAGATTGTGTTTTGTGGTGAAGTGAAATTTCCGAATGTTTCACTATTACTACGGTATTGTCTGTGACGCTCTCAATCCCTGAACAGTTGGTGCTAATATAACTATCAAAAAGTTGCCAAGAATTCGGAGTGCCCAGTACTGTGAAATGAGTTGAAGGGCAAGTGCGACATTGCGATATACGCCAGGCCATAATGATGAAAATCATGCGATTTAACCATTATGGCCCAAATGTCCATGCCGCTTTTCTCTAACACCCGTGCGTGAAAGTTGCCGTGAAACCAAGAAAACGTGCGACAAAATGATGAAAGATTCTGGCTCAGTTGTTCTTTGCCTAGTTTTTTCGACTGATCTTGGAGCATAATTTCGCTTTTTCCATCGAAAATATGTAATTTCGTCAATTCCGAATTACTATGTTCAATTCATCATGATGGCACAATTGTTCAACTGTTTGGTTCTGGAAAATGAGGGAAATGAATAGGTGGTTTTTAGGTTCTCGAAGTCCTGGATACGCTCATTGGCAACTTCGACCATGCACATGCACAGTTACGCATGCCGAATGCGAGTGAGTTTCACCGGTTTTCTTTATTTTCTCATTCAAGTAATTGTACAGTTGAGATGAATGATATATAATATATAATAAATGTATAAATTTAGATGAATGCGTGACGATTATGAGATTTAAAAGAAAGAGAAAATGGGATGGGTGGGGAATAAGTATAAATATTTCCAGCCTTCGCCCCAGAAGACTATCCCGAGGCGGATGCGGAGATTGCAGGTACACTGTGCGAACCACTACCGGCGACCGGTGATAAGGTACATTATTCCTTGTTTCTCACATTCATTTTTGCGAAAATCGGTAATATATACGACTCTGATTTTTTACCGTTTTCTGAGAACGATTTGATAAATTTGGCGCAATTTTTCAACTGGGTGTAATGATGATAAAAAATATTTCAGGACAACGAAGTCGTGCTGCCCATGGACGAACACAACGACAAAATTGTCCTACAATGTGAGAATTTGTTTCAATTATTGAAAACTAGATTGTTTTTGGAGAGATTCGACACACTCATTCCAGATTGATGTGAAATCAGTATGTATTAGCGGTGTAAAACATAACTGAAAGCCTAAGAAATAAAATATAATAACGTCATGATCTCCACAAATTCAGACGGCGCTGACAAATTGGTCATTTCCAATGGAAATCTCGCCCTCGAGGAAGCGGCTGATTCGATTGAGAAAGAGGAACGAGTAGGCATTTCGAGTGCCGAGTACAAGAAGGTTCGTAGTTTGATCGCTAAGTTTGTAGTTTGATTTCTTTTCACTTTTGAAGTTTGATCCTTGAAGGACCTCGAGGACTTCAAGCGCAGTCATCACATCGACGAGTCCAGTAAGGAGGCAGTGGAGAGGAACGAAACGGCCTGCGATTTGTACATGCGATGTCGAAATCAGGTGAGCAAACTACAGAATAACTAAAGATCAAAGATCAAACTATGATGCAGATGCACTTGGCCCTCGATGGTTGTGCGTGGAGATTTGCAGCGTCAAAGGTCCTTCCCACCTTGGCAGAATCGGCCGAGAGCCTTCTGTACAGGTACGTATCAGCATTCACATATTTTCTGTCAGTTTATTAGTAGACTGATGGTTTCTGTATATTTGGAGGAAAAAAGTAAAATATCATGAAGTAAAAATAGTTTTATATTCCGTTCGTGGATTTCTTGAATGCAATTTTATAAAATGCAAAATAATGAAGTAAAAAAAATCGTGAGCTAGAAACATCGCAAACAGTAAATTATTTAAACTGAACAGGAAGTTGCAATGTCAGCATTAGGGTTGTCTAGACGAAACCAATAGTTTCGTTAAACAGAGGGGCATGTCTCATTCTTCGTGACGAAAGTGCTGACTGGTGCATATCTAGTGTAAATTGATGACTATAGTTTCGTCCATTCATTTTATCTTTCGGATACGATTGTTTCGTGATTTAAAGAGATTTTTGGTATTAAAGAGGAAATAAAACTGTCAGCCGACCTGAAATTTAAGCCTTAACTTCTCTTCTGGGATTTTATAATATTATATAAAATCGGACAGATTATTCCCCAGCATTCTACAACCGTGTTGCAGAATTATGAAAGCTAACGAAGGCGTCGATTAAAAGAATAAATCGTTCCACTTCTTTCCAGAGGCGACGAACTGTGCGACAATGCCGATAGGCCTCAATACGAGGAATTGTACGGACTGGTGGTGAAGAGGAATTCGAAACTGAAGAACTGCCTGCATATCAAAAACAGGAAATTCGTGAGTTTGCAAAATCGTTTCCCTTAACAGTCGAGAAAGCTACTAATATTGATTATGATGCACACATTCAAAATATTTTCACCCTTCTCTGAAACAATAAAATATGTTTTTCAGCATTGCTAAACAGATGGAGACTTTCTATAATCAATGGAACAAAAACCTCAACAAAAAGTTTTAAAGAAGTAAATAAACAAAATATGTTTCCAGTTCGAGGAATCCGTCTGCATTCCTTTCCCCGTTGCCGTGGGATTGGAGTACAATGCTGCACTGCTCAGGTATTGTATCGATCTGTCCGGCACAAGACATTACCAAGTTCAAGTCATGACCATTCAACATTTTGCCCAATTCGCAAATTAGAATTTTGAAAACCTGATTTACGGATTCAGGGTGCTCTCCGCCAACTACACCTCCTCCACGCAATGCTTCCACGATGCAAATCTGATACAGGAAAAGTGCTCGAGGCTGCGACTGTGCTGCCCAAACTTTGACAGGTCAAAATTCATTTCTCAACTGTGTTCGATTCCTGCGGTTATTTTTGTGCGTGAGAAACAGGTGACATCACAGTATTGCAGACGTATTTTTCCTTACAAATATCCCCTTTCTTGCGGAGTAGATAACTCGGATGAGATTTGTGTCCTGGCAGAATATAGA
This sequence comes from Diplogasteroides magnus, assembly GCA_014805445.1. Taxonomy (NCBI): domain Eukaryota; kingdom Metazoa; phylum Nematoda; class Chromadorea; order Rhabditida; family Diplogasteroididae; genus Diplogasteroides; species Diplogasteroides magnus. The sequence continues at coordinate 5,131 of JACMIF010001812.1, read as the reverse complement.
CCAGTGGAATGTCCCTGCTGCGCACAGTTCTCTCCTCTCCGATGAAAAAAAGATTCAAATTTTTCGGTTTTTTGCCTAGCCGAATTCGAGAAATATGCCAATTGCTAGTTTTTACAAACTCTATAATGAAGTCAATCAATATTGAGCGTGAGAGGACAACATGGGTAACTGTAAAATGTTTCAGTTGCCGGGAAGACACCTTCGACATTGGGGAAGAGCAAGCGATCATCTCGCAGACGGCCAAGGTTCTTTAAGTCTATTTGCGGCATTTTCGGAATCTGTGACTTTTTGGAAATTACACTCTTCTTGTCATTTTTAAAATCAACCATTACCAGAGCAAGGCGAAAATTTACAGGTAAACGAGCGCAAGCAGCAATGCCTCAAGACGAGGGCCAGGGAACAATTCCAACTGACTTTGAGGCAAGGGAAATCATTCTAATAGTGAAATGAAAAAATCGGGGCGATACTTTTGCGATCTTGTTCATAGCACAATCGAAGAGCAAAGTCTATTGCGCTTTTGTCGTATGCACCAATTTGCGTCAAAATATCCATTTTTCAGGGAACTTTTGGGCAAAGGCGGCCCAGACGTTCTGAAGAAGATCAAGAATAGGACGTTCCTCAGTCAACGAAAAGTTTAATTCACTGCTCTGACATATCATACAGTCGTAGTTCTAGCTTATTTCCCTAAGTGAAGTAAATTCACGTTATTGAAAAAAAACAATCGAATGAAATATACATTCTCTTTTACCTCCTATTTTCAAAGTGAATGATTTTTTTCTAATATTTGTCGTAGAAAAATACGATCGTTCCAAAATCTTTCACTAGAGATTCAGGAATTTCGTCCATGTTTTGCCGTTACATTTTGTTTCTCAACTCCTTTTCCCACTTTCTGAGGGTGCAATACCGCCCAAACAAGCAATTTCCCAGTCCACATGCAATCAGCATTCCGCCTTTTACGGTTATCCCAGAGAATCCATAGTTGTATTCCTCTTTGTGTAATCATTATTGATTCCGCTTTAAATGTATAACAAATGCGAAAATCATGTGATAAACAGAAAGATGTTTCTCAATATGTATCTTCGAAATAGCAGGGGACTATCATATTTAGTGTTCATCCGGTTGTGATATTCGAATGAGACACGATTCATGATTTAGTAATTTTAAAGCGATCAATGGGAAAACACGTTTCTGATTGTATATGATTTCGAATTATGTTTCACGTATGCGATGTATGGGATTGTTGTTGCAAACATTTAGTGGATCTTCGGTTCTCAATGTTTAAAATACTAAATCTGTCATTCTTAAACTCGAGCTCATCCCCATTGTTTCATACGTTTCCCACTTTATTCGCAAACTCTCTCGGCGCAATATTCAGTTAAAAAATCAAAATTCTCTCCATTCTTAGATCTGCCGACTTGTTAGCTAATGCACTCGGATTGGCTTGTATTATACATCCTACGTGAACCGTTGTTCTAGTCCATAAATCTCCCAGTTGAAACATATCTCGCAACGACGAAATAGCACGTAAAAATGAGAGATCAGGGTGGCATCCAAGTGTGAGACGCGTACTGGGATTAACAGTTCAGATAGGATGCATAATAAGGTGTTGCATTCGGGAAATCTCACTCCTCACTAACGCAATAGTTTCCCTTCCACTCAGTATCTTGTAAGAGCATTGGGAGATTCCCAATGCCTGGATGCTCTCTTAGAGGCTAGATGTGTAGCATTCACGCTTTCCCCTTGCAATTATTGCGTTCACGGCAAACATGGAAGCAGAATGGGGAAATGCACTCACTGACCGGTCTCCATTAGCTAATGGTGTCCAGATCTCGATATTCGGACATGCCCACGCAAGAATTTTGATCAAAACTGGACACTTGCCCTCCCTCATATCTGTAAACGATACTGTTGTAGTGGGGCGTGGATATTCGGGGTTGGAAAATTGACTACTTTATGGGTTAAGTTTAACGGAAGGTATATCTTCAAATATATGTTTAAAAGTGATAACCGCTCGGGTGAAGGACGGGAACGTCGTGGACATTTGCACCTTAATGTTGAAATGGACGAATGCGCCATCATCCGCGGTTCTTCGACACATTTCAGTCCATTTCACCATTATGTCTCAAAAGTCCATGCCGCACTTGTTTTTCATCCGTCCTACTCACATGGGCTTTCAAAGCATGAGGGCGCGAAGTATGGTAGCATCCATCACACGATCAGCACGCTTTTCACCATTATAGCGCAAATATTCATCCCATCTTTCTATTTCTATGAATGACTATTTGTGCAGACTTTTCAGAAACAAGAATAGTCATTCGACTATTGCTGCCACCGCTCACACTCACTGTTATCTCGTAACTGAAACATATCCGAACAGTGCTGAGTCCTCTTCCTTCTACATTCTCGACATTTTACACATCATTGTGATGATATTTCTTGAAAAAAGAGGGATTGCCAAAGAGAAGAATTCTTCACACCCGTTCCTGTCTCATTTTACATTCTTCCCATCATACTAGAGAAAACATTTCTGTTTTCACCATCGGGAGACGTGCTCGCGCTTATTCATTGAAAAAATCCAATCGTTGCGCAATGTTCTTCAATCCGCCCAAGCCTGCAAATACCGGCTGAAATAGGCCCATCTAACGAAGCCCCTCGAGGGGTCACGTGCCAGTGAAACATCTCCCATTCCGGAACCATGACCTGGTTCCATCAAGTTGTATCACAGAATGAATAAGTGATTCTTCAACTAACGTCTACTTTCAAAAGGGAAAGTATGACAATGGAGCGCAAATCATGTGATCACCGTGTACATGACAAATCGAAATTCGCAGCAAGATTGAAAGTGATTAGAGGGCGATATTCAAGTGCTTTCGAACACTTCTTTTTCTACATAACAAACAAACATAAAAATGCATTTTATACCGACAAGTTGAAAAAAGAAGGTATATGAAAAGTACCCTGAATAAAAATGGTCAGAAGACTCAACAACAAATATGCTCTATTGTCGGGGGAAGGCCAGTTAGAATATAATTGAAAGGAAGACGAGTACAATGGCCGTAGCCAGAGACACAACCAACACCATAATATCGTAGAAAGAAATGGTAGCTGATCCATCATTGAAGTACGCCGATGTGTACCAAGACGTATTATTTAATTCCACGCCAATGCCGGTGAAATTTCTCTCGGACTCGCTCTTGTGTTTGCCGAGAATGGTGAAGATGTTGGTCAATGAGACCCCTGCGAGAGTGGCCACTGCCGCAATTATCTGCAATGCGTTGTTATCAGACACATTCAAATGAGTTTGCATCGATGCACTTACAATAGAGCATTCATTTTCTCTAATTCTTTTCCGAGTAGTTGTTTATCATCAGCGAGAGACAACCCCTAGGAATGAATTAGAGAAAAAGAAGGCACTTGAATCGATTCACATTCATTGGGGTTTCAAAACCCGTAATTTTATGCGGGAAGATTGATTTCTCATTCGTCTAATCTGCGGGAGCTGTTCTCTCGCTCAAGTGATAGATAAACCGGTCCGGGGAAATCAAACGAATGAGAGTTACAGTTTCTCGCATAAAATTACGGGTTTAGAAAGCGTCATACTCATTTTGCTATGTGTAGTCATTGTCGACAAGCTAATGAATAATGCCTTGCTAAGCGCTTTCGTTTGAAATAGCGTTGGAAAAGAAAACTAACCGCATTCAGTGACGATTCCTTAGCTGCCAGAAATAATTTGATGAAGAGTTGCTTACATCAGGAGCAAATAAGAGAGCGGGTGTAGGGCGCTTATTGGGAAATAGTAATGGAATAGCTATTCACCGCCCAAAAGGTTAGAGTCTTCGCTCATCGTACGAAATAATGTGCAGAGGCTATGCCAACAAGAACAATTCATATATCGATTAGAGTTTATTAATCGGTAGTAAATTGCTTTCATATTATCCCACGAGCGACACAATAGATGAATGAGAAAAGCACTTTGCTTCTGATTTATTATAGAAAGTTTCCATTAGAAACCCTAATATGGATCCACTCATTATTTATGACGGCCTGGAGGCTGCCTTGGATTCATCTGTTTATGTCACCTGTGTTGTTTATGGATTATTCATCTGTTTATGTTTATGTGTGTCTGGGTGAAGGAACATTTGCGCCATAATGGTGACATGTCTCCTGCACCTCGCAATGACCGCGTTATCCATTTCACTATTGCGACACAAATGTTCATTTCGCGGTTTGGTTCCCTTCATTTCATTCATATTGATTGACCTTCGGTCGTTCCTGACTGAGTTTTTACAGGCCCCGGTATCGACAATGGCTCACAATACCCTTGTTCTCATTGCCTTTATAGGATCATTCTCATTACTGTAATTAGAGGGGTTGCCAAAGAGAAGATTTCTTCACACCCGTCCCTGTCTCATTTGACCTGTTTCTGATCATAGATACTCTTTTTATTTCTCTAACATCGAACGCTAGCTGATTCCTCCACGGTTTCGATATGAAATTCATTCAAGAATTTTACAAATCATCGGAATATTCTATATTTGGCATTTGCAGTTCTAAAACGCTAATAAAGTCCATTTCTCTTTTGTCTAAAATCCGCGGAGCAGTTGTCTCTACGAGGGATACACAATCGCTCCGAGTGGATTAGATGAATGAGAAAAGCACTTTATTACCGTTTTAGAACCCCTATTTAGCATCAAATATACTCTTCTGATGAAAACGGAAGTTACAAATGTGTTCGTAAACAATATCACCAGCTTTCATCATGTCATTTTCTTGCTAAAAACAGCATCCGAATAAGCCATAAAATTAAGTACAGGCCTGGGCGGCAAAATTTTTTTCGGCAAATTCGGCAAACGGCAAATTTGCCGAAAATAAATTCGGCAAATTTCGGCAAATTCGGTAGGCAAAACTGGTATTAGGTTGGCCGATAAGTAACCTGCCATTTTTTTTAAACTTCGGTATTTCTTCAGCCATTGATAGCAACCTCTATTCAATGTGGCTACTTACAACTGACTAAAAGTCACACACGTACACCGCGTGATATGTTTCGGGTTTACCTGCGAGGCCCAGAGCAACGGTCGAAAGTGGACCCACGTTTTTCACCAAAGTCAGTCAGCATCAGATAAAAATTCGC
>JACMIF010001811.1:3520-14960 GCA_014805445.1 Diplogasteroides magnus | reverse complement strand
CCCTCCCCCACCACCCCCGCCCCCTCCCCCGCCCCCGCTCCGCCGTGTACGGGAACGAAAAGATTATTGATTAGGGTGCTACCGTAATCCTTCCAGGATCGTGACCGACAAAAGAGGGGCAAGAAGCAGCAGCAGGAGGACGATGAAGCATTGAAGAGAAAGGTACGCAACGCGACCGCAATACGCGAGACAGTGAGGCGCGTAATTCAAATAATGCATTGGCAGGCTGAGCGCACGAAGTGGAAGGAGATCCTGAGGAAGGACTCGCTCAAGACCGGATACTGCGTTCTCTCGCCAACGCACAAGTATTTCATCATCGTCCGCGACGCATGCAAACACGCGTTACGGTTGAGGATGAAATGATGACGAAATCGCATTAAGATACGTCGTGATCCGGTTACTCGGCCATGGTGGCTTCGGATCTGTGTACATGGTCAAGGACGACTCCGGAAAGTACAAGGTGAGCCGTGACCGCGACGCTTCGCTTAATGCACTGCGGTCAATGATGAAATATCTCGTCCCAGGAGCCTCTGGCGCTGAAGGCGGAGCCCATGAACGTGCCCAAGAAGCGTGCGAGGCTAAAGGTTCGAACTTGACGCCGCGACCGCAACGCCTGAGAAACGCGTCGCGGTTATGATGAAATATTGCAATATTTGCAGTTGGAAGCCTACGCTCTGAACGTGATCGCGGCTGCTGAAGACAGGCTGAAGAAGCATTTTGTCCAGATATTCGACAGAGGAGTCACACCAGAATTCAAGGTAAAGCCGAAATCGACCGCGACGCTTCGCAAAAGCGCCGCCGTCCGAGAGAAAGACGGACTGAAACTATCCCAACTTAGTTCATAACCATGGAGCTCGTCGGTCCGAACCTCTACATCCTCCGCAAGCATTTCGGCGATGATAACGGACAGTTCTCGTAAGACGCGCTGCGGTCGCGTCGCGGTCCAATGTTCCGTTCAGTCGCGAGTCCGCCCTTCATCTCTGCAGTGAGACACTTGAAGCCATTGGAGACCTGCACACAATAGGCTTCATGCATAGAGACCTGAAGCCGGCGAACTTCTCAGTCGGTGAGAAGTTTGGTACAATCGATAACTGACACGCGACGCTTGGAGTGACGCGTTGCGGTCGATGAATCAATGGAAACGTCAACATTTGAATTAAGGGCTAGCTGGGAAGGAGCGCTGCGTGTACATGCTGGACTTTGGAATGATGAGGAGATTGATCAAGCCTTCTGGAAAGCGACGGTAGATATTGATCGATTTCGATTACGGTATTGATTGATTTGAGTCCAATTCGCGGTCGTCTCGGCTTCCTGGGCACCCTGAAGTTCGCATCGCTCGCCTGCCACAGAAATGAAGAGCAGTCGAAGACGGAAGACATTGAATCGTGGTCAGTGCAAGAAGCGTCGTTGCAGATACTGACAATGAAGTAGATACCATTAGTAATCTTCTGACTTAAGACTGATGCAAACAACCAATTTCATTAATATGAACGGTTTGAAACACATTCAAAAAATAAATGATGTCGTTTTCTGATGTTCAAATTTTTCTACAGAAACACGCACTCTGACTGGCACGGCGCCATCACCATGTCCGAGTTCTCGAGAAGGTATTGATTAATATTCTTATATTCCCAAGATCTATCAATCCAATATCGATTGATGACGTCATGTCTACAAAAAGCGCTATGACATTTCAGGATGAAGCGAACTCCGGAGGTCAAGAGGAACCCATGGGAGACGGAAACGGCGGCACCCACTGGAGTACGATAATAAAGAAAATAATGAACACGGGAATTTGAAAAATCCGAATTGTGAAATAGCGGAAGAAGAAAATGTGTTGAGGGTGCAACGACCATCGGCACTACGAATCTCGAGCACGAGACGGTCACGTGCACTAAGACTGATTGCGAGGTATGAGAAGATGAAGGGAAACTGATGACAATTGAAGAATGAGGTAGTATGTATGGAATAATGATGAGTCTATTGCATTGTAATGTCGGAATTCACCTGACGTAGTCATTATGACGATGTGATAGTACAAAAGGGTGTTGATTCCATCATTGCGGCTCAAATATCCGTGGTAAAGGTATGAATTAAGGCGACGAAGTGCGACTCCAAAATGTCCAAGAATAGCAAGCACGGAGCAGTGAATGGTCGGTTTTTACAACTGTCTACTGTATCTATCATTTTACTTGCATTGACTCAGTAGTTATCGGTAAATCCTCCAAGTGTCGAATGCTTGTGTTTGATTGCCTGGGAATGAAACAGTTCTTGAGCATTCTTACGCGATAACAAGGAATCGAAATGATACTGAAAAATGAGTTCAAACGCTCATTGTATGTGTAATATGAAACATTTGTAGAAAAGTCGAGCCGCAGCAAGTCCGACGCCAAATCGCTGCAGAAATCCAAGCGGTAATTTCCTCGAGCTTGGTCCCAATTAGAAAATTTCTCGTTAGATGAAATTTCGCTGCACGACTCATCCGCTCGGAAGGATATTCGCATATGTCTAAAAACTAATAACTGAATAAAGACGATCTTGATGGCAAATTAAGCTGTTGATAAACAAGCGACATCATTGTCTGGAATGCACAACGAAACGATAGAGAATTCAAGAGTTTTTTTCCCCTTTTTCAATTTCATTGCTCTGTTCCTTGTTCGAATCAGTAATAATGACAGTTGCGCAATAAAAGTTACAGTGAAAGCATGATTCATCCGAAGCGCTCTTACTTTCTATACAACGTCCATTATGGTCCCCTTAGAATTAGTGCATTGGTGCATTGACATCAACATAACTCAGTGTATGTGACCACTAAATCATCTTGTACCTTTACTCTCGATATAAGCCGCATTACCAGCCGAATTACTCCCATTTCTTCTTTCTAAAGACTAATACCTCTCATTTTATTGACTTCCAAGCGCGGTTTTATCAAATTTACTGATTATTTTTCACAAAAAATAGTCGTAAAGCAGTGGTTACCTCAGCTCGACCCCTTCCTCCATGTTCAAAAGCATAGCATTGTCATGTGTCATCAAGAGCCTGTTCCCGTACTAATCACTCCTTCTTTCTCTCTTTTTCACGATCACACTGAATACATCATGAAGAAAACACAAAAAGGATGCGTTATTCACAATTTCAATGGAGGGTGTGGGCCAATCCGAGCAACTTATTCACACTCAGTCTTAATCACAATGCTGCAAGATTAAGCAAAAATAGCGCTGAAGGTAGGAATGCTTAGAACTAGATCATGGCATTTCTGTGATCATTTCATCGTTTATTTGACCACTCTCCTGATTTCATATATGGATAGCTTTATTTTCCCAATGATTTGATGATTCAAAGAATTTTTCCTTTAATGAAATATGTCTTAACTCATGACAATTTCTTTCGAGATATGTTAATACCGACCCTTCAGTGTCAGACAACAATTCCTAATTGTAAGAACAACGAAGACGAATTGTATGTGTGAAGTGTGAGATATTTATGAGTGTAACGGAGCGTGTTTAGGCGTTCGCAGAGGCCGTTCACTGAGTGAAAAAGAACTGTCTGCGTCGTTTTCTTTCTCGATGATGGATAGCCGCCCAATGTCCTTTTGCAATGCACACACCCACTAGTGATGAGTGATTCACCCTCATTCAAGTTGAGAATAAGGCTTCTTTTTCCTGACTTCCCAATAGACGAGGGTATCGGTTTGTGAGCCATCCTAAAAAGCTGATTTGCAACTCAATTCACTTTCATTGGCCCAGCTGAGTTTTTTAAAGGTAAATTTCAATTGAACGTGTCAATTGCCACACCATTCTGGTTGAATACAAGAGGGGAAGAATGGCTTGAGAGTGAATAGACACTTTGCATTGAAGGAATGAGTGCTGATTAGCCCCATAAACGTCTTCTTCTTCTCCACAAAAACACGTAATGAAACTCGATGGAATGCAGGTAATTGCGGTTTTTTTGCACACAAACTGTGCTTTGTTGCCTTCAAGGACTCGTGCCCTTTCGTCATTGTGGGAAACGACTTCAAGATAATATCAGCATCATTTTAATTTGAAAAATTACGGTATATATCGAAAGAACGAAGTCCATTTGCTCTCGCTTTTTCGTTTATCCTTCGCTTCGGATAAAAACAAACTTGAGAACCTTCTCCCTGTGAATTTCCTTTGAATGTATGCACGCCGCCAAACTCTGAGATCTTACACAGCGATAATCGGTGCGAGAATTGTCCAGGAAACGCTGTTTTCTAACCGTCACCTACCTCTTCCTATGCGACTGTCTATCAGAAAAGATAAAGAGAACACGTCGGGAGTGATCAAGGATATGTCTATATGCCGCGCGTGCTCTAACACCACAACTTCTCCAGTTTGATGTTGTCCTCTGCTATTATAGAGAACTCCGAAAAGAGTATAGCGGGGAGCTTCCCTGGTTTTATCTTTGCACGGCTATGTTGCGCAATTTGCTCGCGGGCACAGTGAAACGATAGTATGCGGAAGGAAGAGCAATTAGCCTTTATGACTATCGAAACGGTCGTACATCATCGTAATATGCTGTGAACATGCAACGAAATGTGGCACAATACGATATGTTTTTTATCCGTATCGGAGCATAAACTCAAGGGATCAAAGTTAGTCTTCTATTAGCCATTGCCTATCTGTCGCAATTTTCTCTGAAGCGAGTTCTCCCAGGAAAATTGACCGGACATACAACGAAAATCCCTTTACAATCTGATAGTGCTGATTGGCGTAGCGACTAGACATTTCCAGTATCAATCATTATCGCGGTCGCACGATGAGAGTCTCATTGAATATTCAACGCCAAATTGGGGTCCTTGTTTGCTTTCGTTATCGTTATCGCATCTAGTAGACAGAAACTGCAGCCAACATCCTAACTGAACTGTTACTGTTGCCTATGTATTTCACAGTTTAAAATATTATGAATCAAGAGCGAAGGTCAACGAAACTTCGAAATAGCACTAGTCGGTGAAACAACAAAAGAAGCGTAATTGCTATGAATAACCGTTGAGATAGGATGCATGAAATGTAGACCTTTCATCTATTCCCAGCAAAAGTACTCAGTTCCCAAAAGAGCGTCAGTATGTAGATCCTGCTTTGCACGTGCACATAATGTTCATTAGTGATCGACATTTGGAACGAATTTACTTCTTTTCTCTCTGACCACATGGCGAGTAGTTCTCTATAATGAATGATAATCAACCATTCGGACAAGAACGCAGAAGGAGAAAATGCAAATGTCTTGCACAAGTCTATCACTACTGTTCATTGTTCTTTGACGAAGCATAGTTATTCAAGGAGCGATTCACACATGAGTGACACTCTGAATGACAAAGTTCGACAGAACAGTGGAGGCTACTTATGACGACTACTGCAGTACAAGAACTTGTAAGGCTCATATAGTCGTTAGTATTACTACAACTAATAGATTGTAAGTAGGAGATTGTAAGCATGGGGCTCTTGAGGCAGCAGTTTCCATACAAAATACTGCAGCAACAACATCACAAAAGCACTTATAGTTGGACAGTAGTAACTTGCACCATGAGTAGCCTATAAGCTCTTTCCTTTAAGCGATCAAAACATGACATTGCTACAACTTACCCCTCACCACAGACTAACCTGTATACTTTGTACTTGAGATATACAAAGTTGCACCCAAGCTCTAGAAAACACAGTATAATGAAGGACGAAAACACTTGGCAATGAGTACACACCAAATAGACACGGTCAACATAATTGACAATAATAGAGAGAGACACAAGCAAGCAAATTACAGTAACGAGAGTTTGACAGCAATAACAACACTAATTACTATGTTCAAGGCATTTCTGATCCAATGAAAGGGAATCCGAGCAATGCGTCATCACATTCTTTCGTGAACTGCCGATAGTATCTTATCCGGTGACAGCGATCCTGTTTCCTGGTTCAGCGCTCAATTTATTGCCAATTGAATCCAAGAAAAGTTCATTAATCGGTAAATAGTGAGAGTACGTATGCCTTTGAATAGTGCAGCAATTTGAAGTCATTCAGGAAATTATATGACTAATAGACCACTCTAGGGTAGTGATCGCATTATGGAACGTTATTGACAGCTGTTCATTTCTAGTCATCTAACATCATTCCTTGCTGCCGTCTTTCACTTCGCAGAGACGACCGCCATGAGTGAACTTAGACGACTAGAAATGAACGGCTGTCAATAACGTTCCATAATGCGATCCCTACTCTAGGATTTCTAAATGGGTAGTGAAATGATTTTCTGGTTCCTCTGATTCTATCGGGGCGGTCGTCTAAACGAGCGACAGACAACGTCCACTCTTTCATTCCTAACCTTCGCTTCTTCTTACTTGTTTGAAACTAAATCTGACGAAGAGAATATTCCTGTAAATGAATCAATTATTCACAGATCCTACATGTCATAAGGAAGAATGACTGTACAAAGGGGAATGACTAACCGCTCCATTCCCCTCTTTCCTATTTGTTACTCGTTTGCCTTCTTCAGCCTTCACATAAAACAACCCGCCATTAACCTTTGCCTTGTTCGGGTGGATAGCCTCCCCCCCCCATCCCGACCCCAATTTCGCCTTTCAATGAGATCGTTTCCCTGTCTGTGTTCTGATCGGTATCGGTAATGTCAGCAAAAAACCAGGTTGACGCCCAGGGGGCATTTTCTCACGTTGGGGGCCTTTCTCGACTTTCCTTCAGGGTTAACTTCCGCCCACATGAACGAGAGGAGGCGGGGCTTGGGGAGGAACACAAAAGAGGCTGCAGGTTGCATATAAGGGACACGGGTCGGGAGGTGGTGAGGCTAATTCCCTTCGTGGACATTTACACCACACAGAGGCTCAATTTCATCATTATGGTGTAATTGTTCACTGCGTTTCAACCTGCTAATTCCCGTCCTTGTTGTCCGTAAAGTTTTCTTGGCTAACAATGATTTTGACGCTTCCGCACGCACGGTTGCGTTGTAATTTGTTACGATATACATACCGAGCCAATTTACTGCTGCATCTATCCCATCATTGAGGTTTAAATTTACTCAATTTTGGTTGATCGTCACCAGTTTACACACCCATCCCGTTAGAAACGCTTCCTGAACTCTTCAATAGGTAGATCATCGTTTTGATAAACATCTTCTGCCAGAACTGCTTTTTAATTAGTCTAGATGATAAAATTGCTGATGTTGCCCCATCCGTTGTAGCTGGGCCCGTTGTTGATGATTTCAGGCCACCGATAGCGATCAGCCGAGTTGTGACCCCGGGGGTGCTACATACAAGTTTACTCTAGCAACAGCCGTAGATCATTCACCCTCATCTACTTCGTATCTGATACAACAGTCGAAGCTGGTATCCATTAGGTGTTTGTTTTAAGTGTTTCAACCCCCTGCCTCTTTCACTTGCCGTTTAGCAGTAGCCAGCAGATTCACTAGTGCTGAATACTACTGTCTCATACCGTTCCATTCGCACTGGGTGGTGCCTACTACAAAAGGATCGAGAAAGTGCGGGAATACTCCAGTAGAGTAGGGTCGTGCATCATTGTGGTGCAAATATACAGTTTCCTTTCACCCGTATAGTAGCTTGTCTTAGGGTCAGATCGCTAGATCTTTCCTTTATGTTCTTTGAGCGTGCTTCCATTGTCTGACCGGTCAGTTCATTCTAACGATATCTCCGTTATTCCCCCTTTATTCTATATCGCCATGCCACATTCCCCCTTCATACCCTTTCATCTTCCTTCAGTTCTTCTGCCATGGGCGCATTCATATTTCTCCATCTCGGTTTCTTTCCACCCCCTTCCTCTCTCTTTCCTTTCCACTTTCCGGACACCGTTCATACAGCCCAAGAGCTTGTTAGAACAAGTGTGTGTCTCACCGCCCCCTCCCCACCCCTTTCTGGGCGAATTCCACACCTTTTGCAGTGATTTTCATTGCTATTCCGAGTTACCGTAACCTGGTGTCATTTGGCAAATTGCAGAACATCATGAGATTGGTCGTCGCCCTGATCACACTCGCTGCAGCCGTCGAGGCAGCCCCACGTGGAGAGCGCCTTGTCCGCGCCGAGAAAGTCATGTATGGTAGATTTTGCCTTTTAAATTTCTTATCGGGACCAGGAAGAAAGTGATTGTTTCAGGGAACGAGTACGAAAGGCCATCGACTTCTTGAGAGTGGCACGAGGCACCGGAGAATATGCCATCAATACTGTGAGTAGATATTTCATTTCTTGCTGAAATGGTATTCATCTTCAGTGAAGAGAACTATTTGCGACAGTGGTAGTAGATAACCTGAAACTTGAATGGAGATGTTGCGTGGGCCAGGATTCAATTACGACGCGCCTTTTCTGATTCAGAGAAGTTACGTCTATCGTAGAGAGTGAAATTTTTGGGAAGAAAATTTATGAGCATTATCGAAATCATAGCCGTTTGTGATCTCTCTTTCAATAGTATTTCCGCTTTGCACAGCTTACAAAAAGGGTAGAGCCCAAAACAAGAAAGAGGTGTCGTGTCATTGCGGATGACAAAATGCTTGAATCTCTTCAAGTGTTCCTCTCATATCCTCGAATAGTGCAAAGGTCACCGAGCTTTTTGTCGAAATCCCCGTGTCGCTCTTTGAATTTTGCCGCAAAAAGCTCAAGAGCGTCATACACTAGGTCTGGTGGAGTTTAATAAATGCATTTTGTATGAGTAATGGAAACATAATGATAAATACCTTCCTTGCTGATGATGAAAATTGAGTGAGCGAACGAAAGTCGTTCACTTTAGTACATAAAACATTTTGTTTCCTTTGCTTGTGCTTTGCTATGGCACACTTTCTCCCCGATGAAAGCGAGAGTTGAACCAGGAGTGATCCAAAGACTCGATTGCATAGGTACGTATCCCATTCGGTTGTCCTGAGCGGTTATTTCTATGTCATTAGAGTCAACCGCTCACGAAAGAGGAACGGGGGATAATTACACAAGTCTCATTTACACTTTCACCCCTCAATCACTACCAGTACAATAACACGACCTTGACTATCAATGGCGCGTTTCAAGTGTGCGATTGGCGTACAATGCCTTCGTATTTTGACAAGAAAAGCCGGAAATGAGAGAGCGAGTGTTCGGGAGGTCGTTACATGGGTCATAGCCATTATGATGCTTGTAATCAGGAAAAACATCATTCTCAAAGAATGAAGAAGGAAGTTAGAAGCAAAAAAGCCCAGGGCGTTATTTCGGCATAAACAAGCTCGATAAGAGGTGTGATTAGAGGTCAGCGCAAATACGATAACTGCGTAAGATCTCGAGGACAACGCTGAAAAATGTAGACAATCCATTCAGCCAAAGTAAATAGGAATGGATGGATTCTTTTGGGATATCAATGACATAGAAACTGAAATTGATCTTGCTCACTGACTCAGAGATCATTTATGTCCATCATACCGCACCCGATATAAAATCAGTTACATACCTAAGTTTTGAAACACACAATGCGGGCCATTATAATGAATTCGAAATTTCTACACTGAATCTTGGTCGATGAACTGAGAAACCATTTCATCGAATTATTATCTGCCAAAAATTGGAAAGCAATTAACTCTCAATTCAGCCCTACGGCCTGATCCCTGTCGGAGACATCACCGAGCAGAACATTCCCGATGTCTTCAGATTCAGAAGAGAATTCGAAGACCTGAAGACTGTGAGTGATTATTGATCTTCTTTTCTTACATAGAAAGAATCTTCTGATTACTGTCGAAATCTCCCCCAGTAAATATGCATATGTCAACTTGCTGGTGCGTTATTTTAGTAGAAGCAGTGCGCATTTAAGTTATAGGTTGGTAATCAAAATTTCCTCGAGTGAATTCCTAAAATAGTGAAATAAATTTTCACTCAATTTGTGCATGCAACATAGATCATTTGGCGCCGTTCTACAAGATAAGTACTTTCTTTTCATGCTGCAGAAATAGTGAGCTTGAAGCAGATTCCAAGCTCAGAAATTGGGGTGATTTCTTAATCGGTACAGGGAATTCGTGTTCCATGTGATGTGACAGATGTCTGTATTAGCTGTTAGCAGTGAATTTAGAGTCAATTCTTTTGTGATGCTGTTCCTGCCAACGAGAAATCACAATTGCTCTGTCGAGCAGCACCAGTTCATTAGCTTCTAGTCATTGTTCAACTTGCTTCGGTTGCGCAAGAATAGGATCTTGTTTCCAGAACAAAAAAAGACGCACAAGGGTTTTGGAACTCGCTCTTGATTGAGTACCTAGCCATACTATTTCTAGCCTGCGCAATCTTTCCTGCATTGTCGTTTCGATCACGCGTTCAGGTACAATAAATGACTGGGTGAAAGAGTATGGCATGGATATCCGTACCGTAATGATGTAGCATTTCCATTTCCATTTCGTCATAATAACAAGAAAATACAGTCAGAACAGTCGTAATTCACCAAATCATCAATTCCTTGAACAAAGAAGTGTTGTTGTTGTCCTCGAAACCACAACAGAGTAATCAAGTTCTCCCTTTCTGTAATGATAGACAATGATAACAAACGATCGCTTTCTTCTTGTGAATGTGAACAGGATTTGAACTGGAGAAATGGGAATGAAGTATGTTCTCGGTTCGGATTGGCACTATTTTATTTTACACAAATAGACGCAGGCATAACATCGGCAATTTCAAGTTGTCCATAAAATCTTATGTTTAAACATATGCCAACCGAACGACAATGGTTGATTGTGAAGAAATATACCAAAGACTGGACATCCAACGCATCGATGAAATCAGCATTCTGTTCGAGGCTCACGTGCCGTTTTCACCATTGTGACGCTAAAGTCTCCCGCAGTTTTGATTCCAAAATGAGATATTCAGGAGGAGAAGGAAGAGCTGAAGAAGATGCTCCGCCCTGCAGCTGATGCGCCCGTCGTACACGCTGCCGAGAGCAAGGATGTAAGAATTGATATATTTTAATTTGCATATTAAGTTTTTCACCAGTCATTTTCGACAAATATTAAAAAGAAGAAAAATGTGAAAGTAACAAGAAAAAGTAGTATTTTTGCAGGTGGAGGGAAGCGGAGAAGCGGTCGAGGGATCAGGTCACGAGGAGGCAAAGAAGACCGCAGTGACCACAACGACAGCAGTTACAAAGAAGCCACATGTTGATGTGAAGAGGGAACATGGTTAGTTTGAGATTGAGATAAACCATAGATTTGTACAATACTTTAGAGGAAGAAACTCTGAAATCAGTTCCCTTCAAACAAACTAATACGAAACCTGGCCGAAAATCGTCGAAATTCGTGACCAATGTACAGTCCAGCCCAATCCCCCAAGCAAAGGGGGATCCCCTGACATCCCCTGGACTTTTTCTCGAAAACTATGCATTTTCTTAGAATCTGAAAAATGCTATCGTGTTCTACAAAAAATTACTCTTCTGGTGTAACACAACGCGAATTTTATTTCTTCACTTGGAAGTAGCTA
>JACMIF010001810.1:0-21302 GCA_014805445.1 Diplogasteroides magnus | reverse complement strand
TGGGACCGCCAGGCTTAAATCTCCCAATCAAGTCTGGCCTTAGCAGAAATGTGCCCGCAGGACGAATGAGCCTAGAGACACGGGTCTACCTTTACCTTTTTTTACATGAGATAATCGGGGGGAAACATTATGGAATTTTAACATCTCCTCCTAACAATCTCTTCCGAGCGATCGCCAATCGAAATATGAGACAATCGCTCCGAAGAAATTGAGGAGGTTAGAGATTTCAAAAAAAAGCTTCATCTAGCTGTAAAATACTAGGAGCTATGAATTTGCATTGACCTTTCTATTTTTTCCACTGTCACTTTCAGTCGTCTCATACTATTAATAGTAATTAGAGACCGTGAATCGACTCAGATATTGACAACCGTTCATTTCTAGCCGTCTAACTTCCTTCCTAGCGGTGATCTTTTACTTCACAGACACGAGTGCTAGCAATGAAATCAGATGGCTAGAAATGAATGGCTGTCAATATCTGAGCCGGTTCACGGTCTATACTAGTAATTCATGCTGTAAACCTTTTTTCCTCCTTCTTATCAACGGACTACCATGACAACTCGTTCACTCTTTCTTCCTTCATTCTTCCCGTCGCCTCTACAAGGCGATTCAATTTATAGTCAGTCTTTTTCTGAATGATTTATTTGTCCTAGTCATTTTAATATCAGCCAATTTTGTTCAGCTCCTATACACTACTTTCCATGTTTCACTCGGCGTTCATGTTCATGGAGCCTGCTACACTCTATTTACACTAATATCCTCAAAAGCCTCCACATTGGTGAACCATTCTTGTAAACTTTAAAGTGACCCTCACAAATCTGACCGAAGGTCCCATGTTGTATTTCAGTAACTTGGTATGTCTGAGAACCATAATGATGCCGGATGAACTTCTGTTCCATTCTTGAGCTTATATATGGTGCGCTTTTCCCATACAGTATGGGCCATACTAGCAGTCTTTGAATCCTGTGGTAGTCTACATTCCTTTCATTATTGCACTTTCCTCGATCCTCCTTCGTGTCATTCTCCTTGACGTAGTTGTGTCTCATTCACTCATTCATTACCTCCATACGAGAGGTGCGAATTTCTCATTTATCATTTTCCTAGTGTCAATGTTATCTAAGCCTCCTCTGAGAAATGTTTACTGATTAATGGCCATCCATTTTGTGATCATGATCTTATGCGATTTTCCTTCTATTTTCAAGATATTTTCAGTAATAGTGTGATAAACATATCCTTGTCCCGTTGTATGATAAAGTCACGTTCGTCCATTTTTTATATTCAACTAAGTTGAACAAGTTATGTAGGATTATGAGCAAATAAGGGACATCACGCTTTGAATCGGTATGATAAGACTTACAAATACTGCTGAGAATCAATAACTCACATGACATTTGCCGACAATTCACGGTAACAGCATTCCCTATGTCACATTTATTGAGTGGACCTCATAGCGAATTCTTCAAAAAGAGCAATAGCAGCAATCCAGTGAACGGTCATTGAACGCTATTCAAATTCGCGGGAATATAACATTTTGAATTCTCTATCCACCAAGAATAAACAATGTGAAAATATTCGTTATGGAAAGTCATATCGATAAATCAGTCAGAATGTGTGCTACGCCTATGAATTGAGTTGTGAGGAAAGCAAAGATATTGGAAATGACAGTATAAAAGATGAGATTTCTAATCTGCCAATATTTCAAGTAGTTTCCAGTCCGACATGTAATTTCAATGAATTTGTTACAGTAACTGAGATTCACCCAATGTTTTGGAAGCACGTAATTGATGGATCCCCTGACGCCATCGTAAACATCCTCCTGACCGATTTTCTCGTGCCATGGATCTACATTTAAGTCATCTTCGAAGTCAAAGATCAACAAACTGTCTCTGATCAACATGATGGCTCAGCAGCTCCTGCAGACAATGTTTCATTATTAACCAGGGAAGTCAATGATTTACGTGCGACGAGAAAACAGGAATTGTATATATGCTTGACAAATACTATCTTATCTTTCATGATGTAACAGATAATTCCTTGCGGGATCCCAATATCTTTTTATCAAAACACCGTCAAACGAAAAAATTCACGTTACCACTGTTTTAGAAACCCCACTATTGTGCTCCCTGTGTATTCAAGTCGTGGAATTGATCTAGTCGAGGGCTTTTGAACGAAACATCACATGTTGTGCATCATCCTATAATCCTTCGTCCCGAGTTCTCTAACGATATATCTCAAGGGAACGAATAATACACAAATCGGCGTCTCCGACTTTCACATGCACTTTCGTGCATATATTGACCATGTAACGTGAAGAGATAGGGACATGCAGAAACCACTAGATAGAGCACTCAAAAGTCGGAGACGAAATAGTTTGCAGTACTTTGCTTGTTTGACTCTGGCCATCCATGTTTATGTTCCTTCCTCTAGCCTCTCTGGTCTCTCCTCCCTTCACACAGTCTCTCTTCCCCGTGGTGTAGTCACTTTCTGTCTTTCCCAAATAACAGCGCGACCGCCCGTCCACCCCATTCCTTTCCTTCTTTTCCGGCTTCCGATCTTGGCATACTCTCTGTTCATTCTTCTGGCATCATAACTCTCTCTTCTTCTCTTGTCTCTCATCGAAAAGGGAGGGAAAGAAAGGAACGAGAGACTACGAAAATGTTGGAGACTCAGACGACGAGAGAAATGTCTGCTTGTCTGACCTTCCCTTTCTTCTCTCGTCTCTCTTCTCTCCGCTACAGTACCCAGCCTCCCATTTCTTTCCCCGGCTGGTGTGCGATGTAAGAATGCCATATCTTGGGCCATCCACCACCATCGTCGGTTTAATTACCCAAGTTTGAGGTAAACATTCGATCCAGCTCTTCTAACGAAGTGGCTTGAACCTGAAATTTTGGAACGGCTCTGCCTAGGTGGAGCCATTAATTCGGTGAATAGATCGGAAGACCCCTGTTCATTCATTATTCTTTATGATGGTTACTTCAGATCAAATCTTTATACTGTCCTACTGCTCGTCTATACAACTTAAAGAGCTAGGGACGAATGCAATAGTGTGAACGATCCTTTACGTACCAGAAGCAGCCACATTTTGGCATAGATGCCTCTGAACATTCCAGAAAACGTTTCTAATGCATCCTCATGGGGTCAATAGGTCACTACAAATACAAACAAAACGTTTCTTTCTTGTTTCTTCTCCTTCCTTTCATGCCTTATACAAAGCCAAATCAACCCCTTTTTGCGGTAGCCCATTTAAAGAGATTTATTTCTGATTCTTCCATTCTCCGCGGAGCGGTTGACTATCGCTCGTAGAGACAACCGCTCCGCGGGGATTGGTTGATTAATATTTTATTTTTAATTTTATTTTAGAAAACCAAGTAAACAGCCGCTTCATCTCACCGTTCTATCTTTGTTGCTTCTTGTAGTCTGGGGGGGGGCTGCAAATGGGCATTTCGGGGAAGCGCTTCACATTCAATTACCACTGTGAATATTCATCTATCCAATTGGGTTTCACGATCTCGTTATAGAAGAGTTTGAATGTAAAAAAATGTTAGACCTCGGTAAACATCGAGTGTTTCGACCGTGAGTGGGGGGGGGGAGGGGGAATAAACTGTGTAGCACAATAGGCGACTATGACAACAACATATCCTGGTTTTATTTGTCCGCTGATCATGCAAAACAGTTGTTATTGAAGGAGGTACAAGGCCATTCTCAGTTCAGATCAGGTCTCGCGATATAGCAAAAAGACGGAAAATTGAACGACGTTGAAGGTACAGCCTTGGCCGTTTATCTTAATGTCGAATCACTGAGCAGAAAGAACACAAATTAGCAGAAATTCCCTGAATAAGAGTAAAAAAGAATTAGTTCAATCGACTCCATTACAGTTTCCTTTTTCATTTAATGAGTAGCAGAAGAGAGAAAAGAAAGTCCTGTCCACGTCGGGAATTGAACCCGCGTCCTTCGCTCGAA
Organism: Diplogasteroides magnus; assembly: GCA_014805445.1. NCBI lineage: Eukaryota > Metazoa > Nematoda > Chromadorea > Rhabditida > Diplogasteroididae > Diplogasteroides > Diplogasteroides magnus. Next base: position 17,345 of record JACMIF010001810.1, on the reverse strand, counting down.
TGTGCTACCACTACACCACAGGACCATGGATCCTTCTACCATCGGTGGCGTGAATGGGAGTTTAAGGCTAGCACAGAATGAAGATTTCAATAATCCGGACAAAATCTAATTTTTGCCCGAACGCACGTTCAATTACTTTGAGTTAGCCATTTATTTGCCCATTATTCGCAGAAGGGAACTCTCTTATCTCATAGTCTCATCAGGTGTAGGTACCTTCTACTTCGCTACCCTTGCCCCCCTTTCCATCCCCTCTTTCCTATCTCGATGTGCTCGAGTAGCAACTGCAGTATCCGTTAACCTTTTGGTAGAACATATCGTGTAACTTGGTCGGCTATTCAATTGAAGATATTCCGGCCTCACACCTCATTTTCAGCTCAAATGATTCTTCACCATATCGTAATTGCACTGGTCTCATCGCCGATTCTCGCAAATTCTCCAGCGTCATATTTACCTTCCTCAAGCTCACCAGAAGTCGCTGTTACCTTTGTAAGACCCTTCAAATTTATTCGATTAAAATGTTCTTCCGGGTGAGAACAATTTGCTTTATTTAGCGAGTTTTACAGTGGATTCAAAAGCTCTGTGAATAACACAAGTCGGAATTCTTAGCTCTCCGCAACAGTGTAATCCAATAATAACAGACAAATGCGGTAATATAAATTCGAAATGGGCCGGACTAACCGAGCAGCGCCGATTTTTTTTACAGAATACATCCTTTGCCGAGCAACAGAATTTCGTCAAAAGAGAAGCGCCAGGAATAACCGTGAGATAACCGAGATATATTTTCTTTTGGGATTTCTGTCATATGTTTAACCGATGCCAACAGGCGATAGCCCCAACATAAATGCCCAACCGTGCACTATAATTAATTAGGCTTTGTCCGCTCTTCAAACGAAATATTTAGAAATTCGGACTGAGCATGCGTCGGGGGATCATAGGCAGAAGAGGGAGACTGACTGGATGTGGAAGCAGACATCTTGGAGAAGTGAGTGAAAAGAAGCGATCTCATTATGGAACGTTATTGACAGCCGTCCAGAGAAAACCGCTAGGAATTAAGTTAGGCGGCAAGAAATGGACGGCTGTCAATAATACGATGATCCGTAGTGAAGAGATGGATGGAGAAGGAGTGCGAACCGATGACATTGAAAGGGATACGGAGAATTAGTGATTCTGAATTGGTTGTAGAGTCAGCCACCCCCTTCTAAAGTACATTCATCATCCGTCTTATCTAATTTTGCATTTCTTGTCTCGCGTGATGAGTCGACCGCTCTATAGAGATTAGACGAACGAGACAAATACTCCTATAATACATGGAATCCTTTGGAGAGTATGGTGACCACTGAAAGTGTCCCACTTGTCAACCAATCGTATTTACACTATTCAAACGAAATGCGGCATCATCAGATCATGGACCGCGTCCTGGGCCCTCTTCTCACTGTTATCAAAATGAGGATTGGAGACATTGCAAAGGTAACATTGCATATTATTGTGGAAAACCAACTTGATATTCCGAGTACACACACTCCATCTGACTGACGACTGTACACTCTCAAATTTACGTGCTGTTTCGTCGTTTCTCTGGCCATTAGTCATGAATAGGTTTCACGCTCAACATATAGAGGCTGACTTTCAACTCCGTTCACCACAATAATAGTAGTCTTGGCAGGGTGAATCCCAAGGTGCATTCGCGATATCGATTACCGAGAGAAGGAATGCACTTTGGGATCCAGTCTGTCATTACTATAGCTCATGCAACCAATTTCCTTAATTGTTTAGAGACTGCAAAACGTAGCTCAAGCAAGAACTGGTAGGAGCTTTGAAGTACTGATTTCGAAGGTGACCTCAGTTTTAGCCCCGGAAAAATCATGATTTTTAGGGTGACTTTCAAATGGCTTCTTATCAGATGAATCAGGAGTCCCACTGCAGGTTTTGTTGATTTGTAAACTGAATTTTGGATAAATTTTCTAAATCTACAGAAATCGTATCGGCCAAATGTTCGCAGTGATTTATGTGACGCCAGTTCAGGTATGAACAGACTTCTCGATCCAGTTGATATCAATGTGTTTAGTACAACATCAACGATACTGCGGCCGAAGAACAACTGTCCAACATCGACTTCGGAGAGCCACTTGGTAGGGAGTGTTATTTTGGTTCTTGTTTAGTGCAATTTATCTTTTGCCAACTCATTGGGGGAAGCGTTTTTTTTCACATCGAGACCAGGGGTTCCAAAACGGTTGTGGAATTCGGAATTCCGTCGCATTTGATTACGCGGAAGTGGATGCAAATCATTTCCGAGGAAACACGCACTGCCGAGTCGGAATTCCGACCGACGTGACTCGCGCACTCGGAATTGCCGACTTTCGATCGGAATTCCGACTTCTGCTGGAAATAGCGAAAGAAAATGATAGAAAGCGGACAGGCTAGCGTGCCACGCTAGTACGGACGACAGTGACGAATGAAGTGAGGGACGCCAGTAATCTGAATAAAGATTTGATTATGAACTTCGGTCACGCAAAGCACTCGAGATTGAACGACATATAAATGCACTGTACTACTGTTTTCGAAACAATAAAAAAATAATATTCGTCCTTTCAGGTGGCAGTGGCTTCCGTGGCCAGAAGATGTTCCCGCGACTGCATGAAATTGCCGAAAGGATTCACGCATTCCACGAAACACATTCTCTCATACGAAATCGCCCGATTGGAGTCATCGGCAGGCTTTTACACGGTGAAGACGGACCACGTTTCGGCCTTTTCGGACGCTGAATTCCATGCATTCCAAGCGTCTCAAGTACTTTCTTTTTTCACTTTACTCGATAATTTGTTCAGGAAGCCTAAACAGTCAGACTTCATCATTCATTGCCATTCATTGTCATTTATACTTCTGATAAACTCTTTATGCTACTCTATGCCTCCATCAGCCCTCGAAAAGTTCTAGAACTTTCACATACTATCACCCGTTTCATGTCATGCGGAGAAACCCATTATCATTTACCTAGCTTTCATTTTAACGGCAGTTTATATTCAGAATTTATTATGCACAATTAATAGTAGCTCGGTACAGTATATACGAAGAGCAATATTTTGATATCATTGTAAACAAGGGTAGAATATGTTAATTCCATATTCGAAAATGAATGTAGACAGTTGAACTAGTCCAAGGACGGATGTTAGGTACCTCCGAGGGAAGATAGCGATCAGTCTTCTGCAATTATTTGGTTTACAATTATGTCACCTGCCATTCAGAATATCACGTGCAATAGATTCAAAAATCATACCAAATTGTGAATTTTCTAGCATGCTTTATTCTATTAACATTTAATTTAAAGCGACGATGCTTACCAGAATCACGCCCTTGACCAAGTGCCGATCTGATAAGCCACGGTATCGGATGCCGTTCACGACGAATGGTTCTCGTGGTTCAGCTTCAATGTCGCTATGCCCGAGCTAGGGGTGAGCACTATCTTTTTATGTCCATCTCGTTCCTGATGACAACTCTGAAAATGGTTAAGCGTTTCATATTAGTGAACCTTTTTCTATTATATATTGCCTTCCATTCCCCAATTTGGTAATTTTAAGCAACTTTACGTTCCCGTATGCAAAAATCGTTTAGCCTACGCGTTCTTCAATTCATGTAGCGGATGAATACAATTAAGATTAATTGACAACTAACTCGTTCGTCACAGGAGTGTACGTCCATGATTCTTCCATCATTCGTTATCAGGATCTCGGGATGAATCTCGTGGTAATAATACAATTTCTCCGCTATAAGGAAGAATCCTGGATCTGCTACGTAAATTAAACATTGTATTTGGAACAAAAGTTCGATGATTACTGTATAAAAGTATCCTTGAATAGCACGATCTGGGTCTGGGAAGGTGAGATGAAGTGAGAGTGTCATATTCTCCAGATCGCACCCGCGAACGTTCGGCTTGAGACACTTCTGCGCAGCGATTGTTGAGTTGACGTGAAGAATCTCTAGCGCCGTCTGAATTAGGGTTTCTAAATCGGTATTCAAATACATTTCTGATTCTTCCATTCACCGCGGAGCGGTCGTCTCTACGAGCGAAAGACAACCGCTCCGCGGAGAATGGAAGAGTCAGAAATGAATTTGAATACCGATTTAGAAATCCTAGTCTAAATGTAACGACAAAAAAATTAGGAAAATTGAACGTAAGTACTAGTAGCTGTAAAACCGTAATAAGATGCATTTTTCATTCGTCTAGATTAAGCGGAGCGGTTGTCTCTAAGTTCGATAGAGAACAGTTCCGAGTGGATTAGACGAATGAGAAATGCTCTTTGCTACCGATTTAGTAACCCTAGTAAGCACTAACCAGCTCTGAAACGTTCTTGTAGAGGACGACAGCTGCGTCTTCTCCGAGTCGGTCTCCCTCCCTTCTTCTTCGCTTGTGATATGCAATCTCCGAGTGATTGCTTCTTGCGAAGAGCCCCCATAAGGTCGTAGTGGGGGTGGGGTTGATAAGTGTCATGGCGACAAGAGCGAGAGTGGCTACTTGAAGGTAGACTTGTAGTTCACAATTGAAGGTGAAGACGGAGTTCCATATAGGGGAACAAATATGACGATGGTCCATTGTTTAGGAATGGAGCGAACGAGTGAACTGAAATTGGACAAGAAATCGAAACTAAACTAGGTTGTCGTAAATGTGATGTTATAGACATCCGTTCATTGCTAGCCGTCTTCTCTGCGAAGTGTAAGACAATCGCTTGGAATGAAATTAGACGGATAGAAATGAACGAGTAACCTCCCAAAAGCGACACACAAATATATCCTCCGTTACAGGAACAATGAAGCTTTTTCGCTTCTGAAACACTCTGAAACAGTGTTTCAAACTGTTTCAAGGCCAGTACAGCGAAATAAGAGCTTTTATATCGCTTCTGCGTATTTTAGTTTATGCGTAGTATTTTTATAAAGTTTTTAAAGTGCAATAACAAATATAATACTTTATGCTTCACCGGTAAATTAATTAGGAAAATTGAAAATCGGCCTTGAATTTTGACGGGAATGTTGCGGATTTTCACGCAATGCTTTCTTGAGTAACATTGCAAGGCCGAATTATAATTTTCCTTATGAATTTACAAATGAACCAGAAAGTATTTTATTTGTTATTGCACTTTGAAAAATTGATAAAAATACTGCGCATAAACTCAAATACGCAGAAGCGATATAAAAGCTCTTATTTCGCTGTATTGGCCTTGAAACAGTTTGAAACACTCAGAGTGTTTCAGAAGCGAAAAGGCTTCATTGTTCCTGTAACGTAGGATAAATCGACGCTGTCTATACACTGCCACAAAGCCGTTGTCACACTGTCCGGCCGTTAGCTCCTCCCATTTGGGTCGGTATCAGTGTGCCCCCATCAAGGTGCAATCGCTATATGGCGAGAGAGTGAAGTAAATCAAGAGAGCGCAGAGAAAGAGACAAAAATGCTTCCTTCCTTCTGGCAATGCCCTCTCGAGAGAGAGGAGGAGAGAGTCTCTTTCTCTGCGCTCTCTTGATTTCCTTCACTCTGTCGCCATCCGACCAGTATACGGACTGGCAAACCAAATTACTGGTCTCGAGAGTCTCACCAGTCAGTAATTTGGGCCATTTTCTTCTCGCCATCAAAGTTTGAACTTTCGAATTACTGGTGGGAGGAAGAGGGCCAGTAATTTGATTGTCATTGCCGATTTTGAATCCCTACAGTATTCCCTGCCTTATCATTGCTCGTGTTCGTTTTCGGACTATAAAAACTAGCAGATCTGCTCAAAAACGTTCATGAGTAGTTTACGCAAAGACTCTTTGTAGAATATGATGGACCGACTTCCACCTGAGCTCATCATTCACGTTTGTCGTACTCTATCGGACAAAGAAATCAATTGTTGGAGGACGACCTGTCACAGGATCAAGTCTGTCATAGACCGCAACTCGAAAAGAGTTTTCTCACAGCGGTTGTCTATTCGTTTCGCATTTGAAAGAGATGGAATCCTGAGTGTGGGCATAGCATGGAGTGACAAAAGTGTCCTTAACAAAAAGGTTACACACATTACATGTGTCAATGGACTGGAAACTACTGTCAGGGTGTCTCGGAAGAATAAGTTGGCCAAACAATTTGCTCAATTTCTAAAAGGACAGCCAATTTGCAAATGTTTAGAAGTATCCATTAGAAATGCTCATTGAATTGCATATGTCGGGCGTTATTTCCAAAGAATATTTTGAATTATTGCGAGATTTCATTGCACAAGCCAACCATTGAATTCGGATGCGATTGTCTTCATCTGTGTACGGGAGATCAACTAAATGAGTTGTTGTTCACACCGAGAAACCATCTGATTTTAAACGACAATGCAATATTATTGGCACATCGGAATGGGATACTGACCAATCAATTATTCCAAAGTATGTTTTCATTTCTTCGTTCCAGAGAATCATTGCCATACATTGCAGCGGTCCCAGTTCTCCAGATTTCTTTGAGAATGAAAGATGGGTCTTGGTTCACAGACGACCATCTGTTAACCATTGCACAACGAACACATATAACAGTGAAAGTGAATGCATCAACGAATGTTACTGGACAAGGAATTGGAAGAACCGTGCAGGTGAGTTAATTTTATTATAACTGACCATAATTTAAGTTATTTGATCATTATCATAATTAAATTTTATATATTTTTTTTATAAATCGGATAAAAGCCTCATTTTCAGGCACTCTTACTCAGAAATCACGGTGACATCACCATCGAACTTGTTTTCGCTCAATCAGCATGCAATTCTTCCGATCTTCTGAAAACAATAAATGATCCTCTGGTGGAAATCAAAAGTGAATCGATTAGCTCCAGTGGAAGAAAAGTAACTTTTTCAAGAAATGAAAGATGCGTTGAAGTGATGAGTTCGGTTCTAGTACGTACTGTGACAATCATCATACGTTCCGAAAGTAATGTAACCATTACATGATGTTTCACTGATTAACTACAAACTCGTTGTCGTTGTACATATATTATTCATGTAAACGGAACTGATATAGCTGATACACATGGCGATTTTTGGTCGTGTTATGCGCTAAACAACCATAAAATTCTTATATAGAAAGCTTGAAGCATATTTGAACACACTGTGAAAAGCATGAATACGTGCTATCTTTGGATGCGGTTTGATGTAGACTAATGAAAATATAATTTAAGAAAGTTTTTGACTCATTTGAGCGAGATAGACTGAAATATCAATGAAAATCATGAAATTGAAGAAAATTTCAGATATGTTTCAATGCGTCCTGAAAAACTTGGAAAAAAAATATCAGTTCAGTTTACAGGAATAATACCGTGATTAATTTTTTTTACATCATGTTCAACCATTAATGTTTTGTTTTGCTTAAATATGTTTGAGTGTGCGTTATGTCTCGTTATTGAAATCGTTTCTTTGTATTATTGGATTAAAGTGTTCCGATGACACGAAATACCGTTTGGAAATATCTCGTTTAGTTAGTTTTCATTTTCACGTCTCGCACTAAGTAACAAAGTTGCTCGTCTCGTCAAGATCAGCATCTATCATGTTGGCAGTATTTCATGAAAACGGAAGGAGTTATGAGTTGTGCGGAAATGGCCTGTGCGGAAGTATCCTGCGCGAAAGTGTCTTGTGCGGAGGTGTATGTGTGCACACTTCGTGATCCCGAAATGTAAAATGTTTCACACACTGCATATAGTAATGTGTGAAATATCCTTGTGCCTGCTATCTGGCGCAACTACCAAGGGGCGTCATTGGTAGGGTGTCGCAAATGGGAATAAAGTGCATCATAGTTGTCTGTTCACTCATTCCGGCCGGTTGTCTCTTATGATAGAATGAGTCGCTGATGCGTACAGACAAATGAAATGCACTTTATTCCCATTTGCGACACCCTAGTCATTGGTTCAGGAAATTTTGGCCAGCTTACTCAATAATATGATGTTTACGTTCTAATGATTTATTCGTTGAGGACATGTTCAGATGGGACAGGACAATTGCAGATCAACAAATCTAAATGCTTATCAGAAAGACAAGCAAAAGTAACAAATATATTTTTATCTATAGAGAACAAAAGTGTGAATACTACTCTGCGATCAACGTAACATGTTACAATGGACCAACAATAGATAAATGAAAGGATATCGCCGAGTGTTCGTCCAAACAACAGTGAAGGCTTCATAATCTTCAGGGATTCTTGAAACTCACTCCTTCTTTCTTCTCTTTCGCTTCTTGTACTAGTGGATAACTCGGGGTACCATATAGAGGTCACTAAGCAGTGGCCCAATAATCAGGACTGAAGTGATTGAAGGGAAGACTTGCACACACAGGACGAGCATCCGATCTGTAATAAGGGTTGTAAAGAGGTAGTAAAGTGCATTTCTCATTCATCTAATCCACTCGGAGCGGTTGTCTATCACTCCTAGAGAGAATTGCTCCGCGGAGATTAGACGAATGATGAATGCACTTTACTACCGTTTTAGAACCCCCTAATCTGACATTCAAGACAAGACATGATGACGAGACATTCAAAGATGAAACAATAATCCAGGCTGAAGAGGCCATGTTCCACTCAGAAGCAAAAATATAGAGCAAAAGTTTCGACCCTGGCAGGACTCGAACCTGCAATCTTCGGATCCGAAGTCCGACGCCTTATCCATTAGGCCACAAGGCCATGATGATATAAATTTTTACGTGCATATGCTAATCAAGATTCGAAGTGCGCTCGAATTCACTCGGATTCGATCGTACTGTGCATGGTGATTGGACTTTCAAACGATAAAAATGCACGTTACACTGTTTAGAAACCCTACTATTATGCTCCTTTTGTATTCAAGTCGTGGAATAGATCTCGTCGAGAGCTTTTTAAAGAAATATCACATGTGCATAATCCTATAATCCTTCATCAAGCCGAGATCTCGGACGATGCAACACAAGGATCGAGAACGAATAATATGTCGCGACTAGCACGATTGTTTCAATGCATTTCTTCTCTGGTGGCCAGTCTGGGTCTTCATTTACATCATTTACATCTCAAGACCAAAGAACCATTCGCCCGTCCATCTTCATTTCCCTGCACTTCCCCTCATTTCCCTACGCATTTGCCTACACTACGTGCCCAACGTGCATAGAAGACCTTCTCGCCCCTCATTTTGGCTGTCTCGTCTTCGTCTGAGGGGCCGTCGCCGTCGTCTTGCCGGGAGTGCCTCGTCGAGGACTCATCAACCACCGGAGGAGGAGCGACTACAGTACACCAGGACCACCGACCACCGGATCACTCGCACTCTGGCCTGTTTTCCCCCAATCCCCCACTGCATTACTCTATAAAGCCCCTCTCTTTTACTTCGGTGTTTTCGAGTTGGGACAGGGTTACGGTAGCCTGCACACAAAACCTTTTTACCTTAAATATATTCAAAACAGTTTCTAATAGAGCGAATTCCGCAGAGCGGTTGTCTCGGGTGTACGAGGGACAACAGCCCTGGGGAGCAGTTGAGATTACGAATGCACTTTCGCACTCTATTGCCCAACCGTAGTTTCTATGCATTGGACTATGAAATGGGCAAAATGTAAAAAAGAAATAAGCAAACATGGATATACCTTAATGGCTGTTCGACATCCGTTTGCTGTAATTCCACACGCATTTATGATCGAACAAGACCTAAGGTCCGTTCGTTTTGTCAGAATGTTAATGTGACTGTCGGTAATGTGGTTCCAACATCCACGAAGCGATAGACAGCGTTTTGCGACACCTCAACAAAATAATTTGAAATGGCAAATTTATATTTTTGTCTCACAATCTAGTAGAGGTTGTACACAACGCCGTTGCCCATATTTTTCGAAAATAAAAATGAAACTTACCGTTGAAGAACTGATCGTCCATGTATTGTTCATAAAATGCTTCATGTTTGCGAATACACAGTGCTTTATTCGATGGTAGTAGGTACTTTCGGACTGCTTCAGCCGAAACGCCGATTGTCACGCAAAGCAAAGTCAATGTCGAACAGCTCTCCAGTATTGGCTTCATGATTTGCAACGCTTTCCAGCCGACTCTGCCTTCCAATGTCAAGCAAATCTTGGTCCTTAGACGATTGACGAATATCGTTCGACACAAATTCAAGAACGTTTCTACGGTCGCATGACACAAGTTAACAGGCAAACACTTTCCGTTCATAACATAAGGACGGAATTCGTTTTCATCGAAGCGGATTCTCACATTACTTATTTCATCTTTTTCACATAAGATGACGAAATTCACTTTTTCGCCTTCACATAGGTATTTAGAATGGGAATCAATGACTCCTTGCAATCTCTTGTTCGATATACGGAGACACTCCAGATCAATGAACGAGAGTCCTTCAAACGTCTTCACCAAAAGCTCCGAGGGTTCTCGGAGCTTTTTTTGTATATGAGCAACGACATTTCTGAACAAAAAGAATTTATTTTAACGACAAATGCAGTAATATAAGGAGTAGAGTGGGCGTCGTTAAAGGAGCCACAAAGGGAGATTTATTTGCATGCACTTTCGGGTTCACTTCTCTTCATTCCCCCACTTTCTCGTCGTCTGAGCGGTCTACTCGGACAACGAGAGAGTAAGGGAATTGGAGAGAAGTGATAACGAAAGTGCATGCTAATAAATCCCCATTTGTGGCTCCTTTAAACTGTCCATTTGGCTCCTTTAACAATTCTAACCTCCAAATTCTCCTCCGAGCGGCTATCTAAGAGGTTGAGAGACGGCCCGCTCAGAGGAGAATGGGGAGGTTAGAATTTTTAACGACATCCAATCTAATAAGGAGAATGTCCCGATTTGCGAATTATAAATATGTAGACCAGGAAAAGGAGTTGACTAAACTAAAGAGCATGGCGTGCTCATACGATTTAAAGTTAGGCGGACCACGGAGAGCGAGAGAGGAATCGCCGTGCGAATACGTATGGTGTGTAGTCATGTCAATCTTATTTCGCAGTGACATGTATGCGAGATTGTAAATTTATAGAAGTTGACCGATTCGCGCTTTTTTCCCCACTTCGGGACGTTTTATCTCGCCCTGGCTCTGGTAAAAAAGATATTTCTATATGTCGACAGACAAAATGTATCGAAAGAACGATTACTGTGAATTTTTCCTTCGCTAAAATCTTAATATTCTCGGACAATGGAAATAGCGGAAAAAATCGAAAACTTTTTTGCGTGCAGCTAGGACCACATCACATCACATAATCATTTATCGTGAATAAAGGTATAACACGTGCATGGGACAATTCTACTCTTCTCTTCAAGGGGGCAGGATTGGTTCAAATGATTAAAGAAGGTCATGATCAAACTCGGCTGCTTGAATTTTACCGTCCTTGTTGACGTCAAGTCCAATGAACCTGCAACAGTTTATCACTCAACTTCAATTCATTAAATTTTTTTTAGATGGTCATATTCAGTTGCTTGCGCAAGAATAGTTTCGACGAGGGTTTCTAAATCGGTTGTATAGTGCATTTTTAATTCGTCTAATCCACTCGCCGCGGTTGCCCATCGAACGTAGAGACAACCTCCACCACAGAAATCGGACTAATGACAAATGTATTATACCGATTTGAAAACCTTAGTTCCGAATATCATAGTATCAAACGCATTTGTAACCGATTAATTATTTGTTTCTTTTCATTGTAAATATCCTACCACCCTAGTTCGTTTCAACGAAGGGAACCCATTCATCTGTTGCCCGTTTATTGTTTATATTTAAGTACGTATGAGAATGGATAAAGAAATGAAATGAAATGAAGTGATATTTCAAATACACTAACCACGCGTCGTTTTCTGAAGGCAGCAGCGAGTTGGTGTGATTCAGGAAGAAGACGGCCTCATTGAGCGTTATTCCACCATCAGAGTCAGCATCGATTTCATTGAAGAGATCTCCAGTCACTGAAATGAACAGTGCAAAGTTTATGCATCAGTTAAGAAAATGATTACCATTAGTTGCAGCCTCAGACTCGGTCACATTGAAGAGAAGACAGACGGACGGTGGCAATGCAATTCGGGTTGCAGCCATTGACACAGTTGCAGCAGAAAGCATTACAGGGCCCGTTGCCGCAACACTTGTGAAAAGAAGGCCATATTATTGGATATTTATGCTTTTGGAGTTCATAATATTTCCATCAAACCTCTGAGATATCGTCACTAAGGTTTACACATTCGTCAATTTTCTGATAGTGAGGAACGGTTTGTCTACCATACTGTATGGCCCATACTTACATCTCCGTCCGGAGACCAGACGAATGATACACGCATTTTTATAACAGCTTAGAAACACTATACTATGGATTCATTATACTTACACAAAATATCGTGCTAAATAAGCCAATCTTATTGAATCAGAATAGCAGAGTAAAGGACGTGATTGAAAGCAAAGGTAGTTATGGTGAAAAATGTGTTCGTTGCAAAACAGGAATTTGATCACGAATAAATGGGGAACGGAATCCAAGGTGAAGTGCACATTTCTAATTCACTCGGAGCGGTTGTCACGTGAGAGTGACAGCAGCTCCGATCGAATTAGACGACTGAAATGTGCACTTCTGCTTGCATTCCGTTCACTATTAATTAATTCTTACATTCATAGGAGACCAGCGACCGCAGCACGCAGACTCAGAGGCGATTACGAGAATCGAAGCACAAATAATGGCTGTGAAAATCCTCATCCTGAATTCATTTAGGTGATACTAGTCAGAAAACTGGACAGTATTGATGACTGGCACAATAATAACAAAGTCGAATTCAGTTGTCTAGTGTCTGGGAAAGGCGAACGAATACAGTCACTGATCACAATTAGGTGTTTATATACCGCACTTTTGCATCTTCACTGAACCTCTCAGTTCCACTCTGAAAATAGGCAGAACTGGTTTCGATTAAGGGGGATAAAACTTAATAAGAAAGTTGTCACAGAATAATCGGTTCCCTTCGATCATTCACCCCAGCACAACACCCTTACCCCTTAGCAGATCCTCCCAGTTCCACTTTGAAAGCAGGCAGGGGAGTATTATTTGCGTCTGTCGAAACCACTTCTGCATATTTTCAGAGTGGAACTGGGAGATTCAGCGAAGAATATTGGGCATGTTATCATACTGATATGAGCCAAGTAATGTTATCGGGTACTGAAATTTTCAAACCGCCCGCCGTGGAAAATCTTATCGTTATTGTTACGAAATAAACAACGGATCACCCAAAAATTGACTTGTTTTAGTGAATCAGCCAATTTGAGTCACTCTTCATTTCGCTACAGAGCGTTTTTCGAATTTTTTTCGTAACCACCCTAACACCATGCCCCTACCATGTGTACCATTGGGATGTAGATGGTTTGCCTCGGATGTGAATATCTCAGATTCAATCCTCGTGTATGAACGCCTGAATGACACTCTCATACAACACATTAATGTTTAGGTTGTGTATCGGAATCTCACAGATTTCTATGGCTTCTTGATCGCTGAATCTCCAAAAGCGTTCACACATTCAACAGAAAGATCATTCCACACAGAAATGCATCACGACACGCACGAACTCCTACGACTGCCATACATAGGGAAGGGCATTTCGAGGCGGAGGTTATGACTTGACGAAGACAGCGTTGCAATGGCGACACCTTGAAGAAATCGGAAGTTTTGAACCCTGCAGAGATTTGTAAAGGAATGAGAACATAAACATAAGATGCTATCAACTCTATTAGTCTTCGAGAATAAGGGCGAGAGTATGTAGAGGAAATGCTTCCGGGTGGTCCCTCTTCCTTTTCTGTCATCTGACATAGTATGCAACAAGAATTAGATAAATAAGTCGAGAACGTTCGGTTTATCTTCCCACAGCCCCGGTGGGCAGATAAACTAGGCAGGCAGATATCAGGGCACCAGCACGGTACTCTGCGGTCTCGCATAGTGTCATGGTCTAGTGATAACCCTATGGAACTTCATAACCAGCGGTCGTCTCTGCGAAGTGAGTGATGACAGTCCTAGCGAATGAAGTTAGACGACTAGAAATGGACGGTTGTCCATAATGTTCCATAGGGCGATCCCTTCTTAGAGTTCGGACACGATGATTGCCGCTTTCTTTGCACGTAATACCAATGATCTCACACAGCGCGAAGTCACAGATGTAAATAATTGCCATATTGCAGGCCATCGATATCGCCGAGCCTCATATTTCAGGGAAGTTGTCGCCCTTTCACTGCGTAATTTAATCAAATAATTTGTTTGAGAGACTTATGGTTACAGATACAAATATCGTTCATTAATTATATGCCACATCTGTGCCTCAAACAATACAATAATTTATCCGTCTCAGAGTTCATGGGCTGTATTTGATTAGTCACAGACTGTTTGTCTCATTTCTTCTCAGTAGCGAGTCCAAGAAAATTGACGGGGTGTTGATTCCCTGATCGGGACGTTCCTTTTTCTATATAAAGTACGCAAGTCCAGCAACAATTTCAGCGGCACAGAACAACCTAATGGGTACTTCCGTTCGAATAAGTAGGTATCTAGTACATAACAGGTGGAATCGGCAACTTGAGGCACAGATCTGCAATTTGATAGCCGAACGTCTCAAACTGCCGTACAGTAGCAACTTTTATGGTTTCCTTCATACTTTTCTGCATGCGGTCTCAAAAATACTCATTTTGTGCACAACTATTTCCAGATATTTTCTGTGCTTTTCTCGAAATGGACGATGGCTTTTCGGATGAGACATTGACAACAGTATTGATACTTCAGAAAATTGTTCTATTTGTGAGTTTTCTACTCTTTTATTGTTTTTTTTTGCATTACTGCTATTGTGATTTCGCACATTAGCTATTTTAGTAGATATTAATCATTTTTATCATTTTCGTCCAGACTAGATCGCTTTTTTTTATTAAGAGTGGCATAACAATCAACATCTTCCTCGCGATGACACTAATTAGAGGACGAAAAACGTTCTCAAAAGTGAGTTTTAAAAGGCGTAATCAAATTTTTCTCCTATCTGTGTTTTATAAATATTTCGTTCTTTTTATAGATTTCCCTCTATTCTGTGGTCTGGCAGATTCTATTCTTGGACGTATCATACTTTCTCTTCGAACTTCTGAATGTATATCTATAGCAATACCCGGTATATGTATTTTGAATTAATCGGCAGATGTTTCCTCAGACCCCTTACTTTGAAACTGTGGTGACTAATCAGTGCATTTTACTATGCTTCTAATAAGAACATTTCTGTTGATTGCAAAACCTAAACCGCTAGGTTTCCAAACATTCTTATCTGAGACACAAAAAAAAGTTTTGTACTTGGGGTCAACAGGGGTTGTTCGACTAGCGCAGATTCTTTCTCATCTACTGTCCACAGGGGGTTTACATGAAGCCAAAACTACGAACAAGTACGTGTTATTGTTATTCATTGCAGACGACGTTGGTTGATGTCGGTTTTATCACTCTGACTGTGTTGGAGCGCGAATTTGCCCGCGAAGTTATTTTTTCACGGAATGAGATACTATCACTTAATTTGAGGGTCTGATCGCTTTTTCGCTTCTCATGGCTTTGAATCGTCTTGTTGTGTTCGCATTTCCTAAATTGACGAACCTATTCTTCAGCAGGTTTCAGCATACGTCTTGTTTGTAGTAATAACAAATTCGTTATAAGGACCCGAATGCAGTTTGCAATTTTGCTCACATGGATTTACGTGGCACTTTACGCGGTGGCTAAGTAAGAATTCATCAGCATTAATATGTGGACAGGACAATTCAGATTGCTATGTTCCGGTGAAGCTAACTATTTCCTAGAAATGTCCGGCATGGCGAAAATTCCTGATTTAGTTATCATTAATAAGGTTTCGTTCTTTATTACCGTTTTACTATAATAGAAAGTTGCAACATCTTTCGTGTGTATTTGTATCCTGTCTGTGCGTCCGTTCATCACCGTATCTGCCCGCAAACATGTCCAAAACCCATAATCATGCACCAATCTACTGTTATGCTTTTAGAATTCGAGATTTATCTACAATATTAATTTTTTACATGGAGTTTCTTACAATCTAGATAGATATTATCCAATTTTTCAGGTGTTTTTCAAAATTTCGGAGATCATAGTGCTATTCACATTGCTTTTGTATTCCGTGGTCGCATGGAAAGTATATCAGATGCGAAAGTTGAGGTAGGTGAATAGAGCACAAACTTTAGAGAATTTATGAACTATTAGGTTGTAAATAAAGTCTTTGTGGATTAAAAAATCAATCTTTATTTAAAGAAGCTGCACAGTTTAATTGTATGTGGTTATGTATAATAGGTTCAAAGTTACGCGATTTGGAACATTTTCGATCAACATGCCACGTTTGCTTCACCACGACGAGGGTTTAAGAGATAAAATTGTGTGTTCAACTGATAAACGTTGTGTCTTCAGGAGATCTATGTACCAGAAGAATGTCGATTTTTCACTGAGTTATGGCCAAAACTGAGTCAAAAAATATAAAAAATCTTTCTGGATAAAGCTAGGCACTTCTGATGAATGTGGGGAAGAGTGTGGGAAGCACAAATGTATTGTCAAACCTAGATTTCTTTGAAAACTGTTCATGTTAGATAAACATTTTAAACTTTAATCAGCAAAAATTGCAATTCCTTTGATGAATACCTCGCGCCCTTAGCTGAAACGCGGTCCACCTTTGCTATTGATGCGTATTTGTGCTTCCAACACTCTTCCCAACAATCGCTAGTGTCATGGGCCTAGCTTTAGCCAGAAAGATTTTTTATTTTTTGGCTATTTTTTGCCTTAACTCAATGATAAACGGGATTTGTCCGTCCACATTCTTCAGGTAGATAGTCGCGGTGAAGTAAGACAAATGCCGATGGCGCTCTAAACTTCTGTGGGTATGAAAAAAGAGCTGAAATTAAATCGCCAACTATAATACATAAATCGCAAAGGCATAACAGCCCAACGACAACACCGCCGATCGCAATAATTGGGGGTATGACAAAATAGCAACGACAAAATCGCCAACGACAAAATAGCCAAAAACGGAAATATATTCTAACTCAAAGCAGAATTGTTTCCAAAATATCTCAGACATATATGTTGTAGCCTGAACGACGACGAGTCTATTGATACCTGGATTGTCGCATAAAGTTCGCTCTAGGCCGAGTTATAATTCATTTTAGTTTTTGGCTATTTTGTCTTCGGCGATTTTGTCGTTGCTATTTTGTCGTCGAAATAGTTACGTCCACTGTAACTTTATTACGAAATGATACCTGTCGCTGTCTTTTGGTAATTGAATAGGATTAGGAAAGAACTGTCTTCTACTTCGAGCGAAATCTAGATAACGAATGAGAACAAATGGAAGTTGGTCTTGAATGAAATTTTTTGGCGATTTTGTC
>JACMIF010001809.1:10409-21309 GCA_014805445.1 Diplogasteroides magnus | reverse complement strand
AACTCATAACAACAACAGCACATATCCACTATCAATGACAGTGACATATGCACAACGATTTAGCAACTGCTGCCCCGGCCATTCTCGCAGTTGACTAGATGCTCAAATGCAGTTGAATGTAAGGTGCGAGACTGCCACATTTAGAATGTGGGCCTTCCCTTGGACTGCACCTTTACAACGTCCACCTGCTGCTCCTTAACTACGGCAACCCCTCTCTTGTTTTGTCCGAGTTGTGTGAATACGTTTAAAATGAGAAAGGCAGTGAGTGGATCAAAGAATCGTAATGAGTATATCAGGTGTAACACTTTCGTTTGGATGCATGATATATGTGCCACGACACCGTTCACGATATATACAACTGAATCAAACGAATCAGTTTTTAAACATTTTCCCCGGACATTTCCGCAGTATGAATGAACGAACAGACGACACAGTCAATCTGTTATCCATCATTAAGTGCTCTCTAAAATGCATAGACCACGAAAAGTAAAGAGAATTAGACACCTAAACGAATTGGTGCAGTATGGTGCAATTGGTGCATTCGGTAATTAAAATGGTGCAATTGGTGCAGGGGTGCAGTGGTGCAGTTGGTGCAATCGGGAATTGGCCTTTTCGCGAAGTGTTTGTTGCCATTTTCACTCGTATTTTTGTAAGAGCGTCGTATTTAGCATTGCTACTATCATGAGCGTCTTTCAATTTGCTGATTTGCAGTTGAACTGTTGAAAAATGATGAATTCTTATTGATGATCATGGCTCCTTTCAGAAACAATGGTATTAGCGGATCTTGGCCGGCGCATTCGCAATGCGATCGGCAAACTTGGCCAGGCCACCATCATCAATGAGGAGGAGCTGGATGCTATGCTCAAGGAGGTACGATCGAAGTTTGAATCGTGTGTTAACACCCATTCCCACATACGTGACCAGGGTTCGTGTCAAAATTTCAATTGCAGAATGCCTCCAATACAAACGTCTTATTTTACAGGATGATTATCACAAAAAGTATCAGTTTCAACTGTGAAAATAAACTCTTTCACTGTGTAGAGTGCCTTACATGGCATTTGCAAAGAAACCGTTATTTTTGACGAGCTTCCCCATGTATGATTTCGCATCTTCTTCACAATTTGAGCGATATTTTGTGGTTAAAATGCATGACCTATATTCATTTCAGGTCTGTACAGCACTCATCGAAGCCGATGTGCACATTCGACTCGTCGGAGCTCTCCGTAACAATGTCAAGTACGTTTTTTTTCGGGGTTTTTACATTTGCTTCCATACTTCTTGCTCATTTTCTGCACTGATTGATCCGTAGACCATATTGCGTTCCTCTGTGATTCGTTTATTTAAGGAAGGAGATCAACTTTGATGAGATGGTCGGTGGAGTGAACAAGCGAAGGCTCATTCAGAAGACTGTCTTCCAGGTTTGTCTAATTTCTCGCCTTATTTCTCGTGAACTGCTTATTTTGGAATAGTTCAGAATTAGGGAACGGAATTCAAACAGAAGTACATATTTCTGTCACCTAATTCCCTCGGAGTTGTTGTCTCTCTCACGTGACCGCTCCGAGGGGCGACAGAAATTCGCACTTCTTCTGCTTGGAGTCCGTTCTCTATTCACTGAATTCAGAAGTATTCAGAAGTGAAATATATAATCGTAAGACCATTTATTTTACCTAATTAAAAATATTCTTCAGGAGCTGCTCAAGCTCGTGGATCCAGGTGTGACTCCCTTCGCTCCAGTGAAGGGAAAGCCCAATGTGATCATGTTCGTCGGTCTGCAGGGTTCAGGAAAGACCACCACTTGTACCAAGGTTCGTTTTTTGTGGTTTTTTTCTCCTAATGCAAAAATGATATACCATGAAAAACCAAGTATCCCTGGAAACGAGATTGCATATAGGGTGAGTAAAATTTCAATTAAACTGAGGGGAAATTCAGATAAGCTATGACGAATTTACCTGAGATCTCCCTCGGTTTGCCTGAAATGATTCTACCGGGGATATAATGTTTTTTTAATATTATGATTTCACTGCGTGGTCACAACGGTATTGTGAGCTCTGCAGGGTGCAAAGCCATTGTGATAGACAGAGCAATAAGTAGCTTCGCCTTCTGATTCAATGCATTGTTGTTGTAGATGGCGTACCACTACCAGAAGAAAGGCTGGAAGACGTGTCTCATCTGCGCGGATACTTTCCGTGCGGGAGCCTTCGATCAGTTGAAGCAGAACGCCACCAAGGTGCGGTAGTTTGTCGAGAACAGAACTCGCTCTCACTTTCGTTTCTACCTGATCAAAGCCAAAACCCTAAATGGACGACTAATTATTTTTTTTAAAGAATTGCATTTTCAGGCCAGAATACCCTTCTACGGTTCGTACTCCGAAATGGACCCCGTGGTGATCGCGGCTGAAGGAGTGGAGAAGTTCAAGAAGGACGGATTTGAGATCATCATTGGTGAGGACTACTGTAGTTCAATCATGTCAGTATCCTGATGTTCAGTCGATACATCTGGT
The DNA here is from genome assembly GCA_014805445.1 of Diplogasteroides magnus. Taxonomy (NCBI): domain Eukaryota; kingdom Metazoa; phylum Nematoda; class Chromadorea; order Rhabditida; family Diplogasteroididae; genus Diplogasteroides; species Diplogasteroides magnus. The sequence goes on along the minus strand of JACMIF010001809.1, from coordinate 18,809 downwards.
CGTCACAAGCAGGAGGCTTCTCTCTTCGAGGAAATGCTTCAGGTTTCGAACGCAGTGGTGAGTTGCATTCCATGTTTCAGAAAGAGTTACGGTATCTGAATTATTCCTATTCCACGGTCGTTTCAGGACCCGAACAACGTCGTCTTCGTGATGGATGCCTCCATCGGTCAGGCCTGCGAGGCTCAAGCGAGGTTGACATACGGTAGTAGTTCAATTGGGTCACAGTCTTGTTCTTCAGGGCATTCTCGGATACTGTAGATGTCGGATCAGTCATCATCACTAAGCTCGACTCGCACGCCAAGGGAGGAGGAGCACTTTCTGCGTGAGACTTTGAAAAACTTAAGCAAAAGGGGCTATTCCTGGCTACATTGTAAATGCACGACTCGTGTAGCACGAATGTCGCTTTGGGGGTTGCTGCTTCCCCTTTGAACTGATCATATACACAGTGACAACTAGTAAAGTGGATAGAGATGGAGAGAGAGAGAGAGAGAGTTCCCGCTTTTACGACGCTCTTGTAGCTAGTTCATACATTGCGTTCTCATTGTTATTATTATGTTTGATATCTCGAAATGAACAATGAATGAACAGTCTCATCTTCGAGTACTATGTATACACACTTATTTACAGAGTCGCCGTCACGAAATCACCTGTTATCTTCATCGGTACCGGAGAGCACATTGATGATTTCGAGGTCAGTTCTTGCGTTTTTCTTGACTTTAATCTGATTTTACCTATTTATAAACTGCATATTATTTAATAAAAATACGCCAAATGTTCAATCTTCATCGAAAGTTCTTTTCAGGTCTTCAAGCCCAAGTCCTTCGTGCAGAAGCTCCTTGGAATGGGAGATATCGCCGGATTGGTGAGTACTGTACGGCCGCGCACTGACTCCTCTCTTTGAACGATCCCATGAAGAATCCCTCGTTTAGGTCGACATGGTCAACGATATCGGCATCAAGGACAACGAGGTGCTCGTGAATAGGCTCAAGCACGGTGAATTTTTAAAAATTATATTTCCCGTTTTTTTATATTTACAAATTGAAATATATTTCTTATTACTATTTTTTTAGGCATTTTCACTCTCCGTGACATGTACGAGCAGTTCCAGAACATTATGAAGATGGGCCCGTTCAGTCAGATTATGGTGAGGTTTTGTCTTTAATCACACACACGAGTTATTCATTTCCACATCTTACCAAAACTCTGTGCACTGCGAAATATATTTTCACCGCGAATGCAATCTTTATTTATCCATTTTCTGCACAATGACCTCGTCTCCGTGCTTGTAATATGATCTGTAGTTAGTCCACGGGTGACAGACAGCTGCACCATGGACATTTGCGCCATAGCTATCGTGAAAATCATAAACATGAGTCCATTTCCCCATAATGGTACATATATCCTTCACTCGAGACGACTTCCATCAAATGAGTTCCTCCATTCAGAGCATGATTCCCGGCTTCGGCCCCGACTTCATGACCAAGGGCAACGAACAGGAGAGTGTGGGCAGACTGAAGAAGCTCATGACCATCATGGACTCGATGAGCGATTTCGGTTTGGTCTTTGGTATTTGTAGTTTGTTCTTTTGTACATCGGTCTTTGACCTCTGTGGTATAATCTTTGACTTTTGTACTTTGGTCTTTGTAATCGACATTATCCTTCAGAGCTCGACCACGTCAAGGCCTCCGACCTCTTCACGAAGGAGCCGAGTCGAGCGACGAGAGTTGCTAAAGGTCAGCTTATTCCCGCCAGTTTCAAATTCAAATGTTTGATGTACAGGTTCTGGCTGCGCGACGAACGACGTGAAGGAGTTGCTGTCGCAGTACAAGAAGTTCTCGGATATGGTGAAGAAGATGGGATCGATGAAGGGACTCTTCTCGGTGAGTGGGCATGCATTTCGTTGTGGAACCTCAATCGTGTCTGAGGATACGGTACTTACAGTATGCCCACTGGACTACTGTATCTCCTAATTTAAATGTGCTCATTTCAGGGAAAGAACGGCGACATCAACCCGAAGAACGTGAATCCGACACAGATGGCGAAGCTGAACCAGCACATGGCCAAGAGTGAGTGTCATCTCATGTAGGATTTCTTTAGAAATCCGTAGTAAAGTGCCTTTCTCATACATCTGACCCCCTCGAACCGGTTGTATCTACATGCGATAGACAACCGCTCAGAGTGTATTTGACGAATGGTGAATGCACTTCACTATCGAATAGAAAGTTTATTCCTAGTTGAAACCCTAGTTGTGGTCCAATTATCTAAATAGCAATTACGAAAGTAGCTGTGAGTATGGAGAAAAAGTTAAGTGAAGCAGCGACAATTATAAAAGATAAAGATGAAAAAAGACGTGAAGATCCCTCGAAAACCGCGGCTTTTTTCAGTGATGGACCCTCGAGTACTGCAGCAGATGGGAGGCATGGGAGGACTGCAGAATATGATGAAGCAATTGCAAAACGCGTCGGGAGGAAAGTTCTGAACGACTCCGTGAGGACTCCTCTCGTCATCTTTTCTCATATTTGTTGTAGTCATTCATTCCCCTTTCCCTGTGCCCAATTCCATTGGTTTGTCTTTGATGATTGCACGTGTTGTTCCTTTCTGAAAATGCACTTTTTCCGTCTAGTTTTGACATTCGGATAGCTTCATTCTCTCCTCATTCTTGACCTAGTCTCAAATACAGAATCCTATTCGCTAGTGGTGTCTTTTGACAGCTTTTTCTCTTTTCTTCTTCTGACCTCCCTGAGACTTATCCGTCCAGTTTAGTCTTCCATAGTTTACGACTGGTGTCAATCCTCATATTTACAATTATATTTTCCTTTCATTTCTCATCATTACTGGATTATATTTGGCTTTGTACAGACTGATTTTCAAATGATTTTGTGTGTATTATTTATTGAACGAAAAATGAACTGTTGCAGAGAATCTAAGAAAAAGGATAAAGTGTTTGAATTTATGAATGGATGAGAAAAAAACGAGGAGATGTTCTGAGCATCGAGTAGTATCTGAATCTGTTCAATTACTAAATCAATGAATTTGAAACAGTGTGGAAGACTACGTGACACTTGCTGTCATTTAGGAACGCTCGATTTTGGAATTTTTCACAAAAATAGTACTATATTATGAAAAAGATCCAAAATTGGGCGTTTCTTAAATATTTCGCGAGTGTTACATTACCGTGTATAAATTCATTTTCCGAAGTAAACATGAGAAGTAGGATTATGATGAAAGATAGTAGATCGAAATGGTTCGCACCCGTCGATCTCCATCCAACGATGAAGAAGCGTCCATGGACTGCACGGAGTCTTCGTCCAGTCAGTTCTTTTCCTCACTTTCATTCTATTAGGGTATCAAATATGAGTTTTTTAAAATGCATTCGTCGTGTATCTACTCTCTGAGGAGCAGTTGTCTCTGCATTTTTAGTGAAAAAAGAAGAGAGTAGAGGCAAGACGAATGCACTAAATCATCCATATGCGACACCCTACTTGAAATCCTTCGAAATAAGCTGATTTCAATCAAAAAATGAGAAGGGCGACTGTTCGCAGATGACTTTTGCACAGTTCATTATAAAACACTCAAACATCGTCAATCATTTGTCATTATTGTAACTGTCACCCTTCTGAACTATCCACGAAAATAATGCACTTTGTCAGTTGCCGAAGAGGATTCGTCACAAGATCTGCCACCCAAACCCGTCGATTCCATGAAGCGCACGCTCGTTATTGGCAGAGGTACAGTGAATAGTTCAATGTACTGTTCTTGGCCACCCGAATGCTTCTATTGCTGCATTTACCAAGTTATTTGAAGAAAGGTTTAATGTTTCCAACAAAAAAAAAACACATTTTTCCAAATCCAAACATTCCCTCATTCAGGCCCCTTCGAAGGCTCTTCCCTCTACACGGTGCGCCATCCACGCCTCAACTCGGGCGTGTTGTTCCGTCTCGGAGAAGACGTCTGCGATGAGGTATTGAATTAGAATTTTCCCGCCAACCCCGTAATTGATGCGCAGGTTCTGCTGCTGGACGACGAGCATCGCTGCCTGTTCTACGGCGACTCAGTGGTGGCCGATGGAAGGTGAGGAGTTCAATCAATCAATTAATCAATAAAATCAAATCAAGACCCCACCTTCTTTTTTGGCCTGTAGTTTGGTCCCTTTGGTCTGTTGGTCTTATAGTCTTCTAATGAATGAAAACAACTCAGAAGTAAGGAATGGTGATGACAACTTCACTTCAGCCAATTATTTATTTTTAAAATGATTTTAATTTCAGACCGAGGATATTCTCGCCCTACCACCCTCTCTTCCTCATTCTGCCGTATCTGGAGAAGAAGAAGGTACGGACTTTTTTCTTTTTTCCTGACAGAAATTCTGAATCCGAGAAGCGTTGCGGTCGCGTCGCGGCTACTTTGTGTTTACTTTGGAATATATACGAAATATTTTCAGTCTCGATTCGAGACGATGGAGGAGATTCTGGCGGACGAGGAACTGCCCGCGATCGGTCTGATGGGCACGAGCAAGAGGGTGCAGGAGGAGGTGGAGGAGATTGCGGAGTGCAAAGGTGAGCGTCCCGACCGTGACGCGTCCCTTTCATGCGTTGCGGTCTTCTATACGAAGTTCAAAGTATTTGTCTTTACAGAAGTGTGCGATGAGAAGCTGTACAAGCTCAGCGAGGAGAAGGCCAAGGAATGGGTCAAGGGAAGGTAGGAAATTTTTAAACATATATATTTAAATTTTTATTTGCTTTAATAATTTGATTGTTTTCCAGATTCGAGATTCTGAAGCAGCAGCTCGTGGAGAATGCGAAGCTGCACGACGGCATCACTGGAAATGGTGGGTTTACATTCAGCATTGCCTTTTTCTGAGTTGGACTTTCAGATGAATTGTAGAATGAAAATGTCGTCAATTCGTTGTTTTCCCCCTCTTTCTTGAGTGTCTCATAACACAGATCTTCTGAGAGAGTGGATATTCTGAGAGAGCTATATCGCTATTATAAGCTGCCGAAAATGATAGGTTTCTGAGTAGAAGAATGAGTTATTACAGTACTCTTGATTGTATGAATGCTCAATGTCAACTTTTCAGTGGAAGTTCTCGATCGATACTCCTTCGGTGTACTCTCTGACTACCTCACAACGGACATGGCCAGTCTGATGAAGGCGCACCTCGACATCAAGGACGCACTCAAAGGTACACTACCGTACTCCCAATCTTCTCTTCAGGAACTCACAATATTTGAAATGAGCTAACGTAATCCTTGTTCAGTACTGGAATCGATGCCTGACCCAGTGGGCGCGAAGAGGAGACTCGACGACGACGAGAACTTGTACAGTGGACCAGAGAAAGGACCGGCGGCTAAGGTAGGCTACCGTAATCTTGTTTTCGTGGTGGGAGCCTGGAACAATTCAGAAAGCGCCTACACAGACGGCGAAGCAGAAGCAGCTTCAGCAGGCGAGCAAGGGAACGAAATTGCTGGCGTCGTTCTTTGGCAAGAAGAACTGAGGGCTGTTCTTTGCTGTTACCGTACTCCTCTTTCTCTTGTTACCGTAATACTTTATCTTGTTGTCGTTCTACTTTCTCTCGTTACCGTACTCCTTTATTCTCGTTACCGTATTCCCCCAATGACACACATCAGCTCCCAACAAGGAGCGCTGGTATCGAATCACCTCACTTTTCAATGGCATTCCTGACCTCAATCATTGTTTGCTTTCTTTCATATCACTTTGTTGTTCCCTTATCTCACCTCTACGGCTAACATCTCTCCCTATCATTTATTGTAGACATTCCCCTTTGTAATGTGTACATGTAATTCCATATCATAGATCTCTGCATTTCCGGCTAATAATAAGCACAACTGGTGTATTTTCTTAAGACGTATCTGCTCAGTTTGTAACATATTTGCATACTTTCATACGGTAAAGTCATTTGCACTAACCCGTATTTTTTAAAGAAATTGATCGGTTTGTGGCCGACTTCATATCTTCAGACCTTCTCTTTGTAGTCTACAGTAATCCATTATTATTGGTCTACCGTAGTCTTGTCGATGATATATGACCATGGCAATTATGTTCATCGATCATTATAATCGATTATCCTGGTCTTACCGTAGTCGTGCTTTCCAGATGGGATCTCGGTTGGCTGCGTCGACGGTGGTGCGGATTGGCCGGGGAATCTCGCAGCCAACTCCATTTGGAAAGAGAATGGACAGACTGCAAGCGAGGATCTTCAATGAGGTTCGGTAGTTTAATTTTAATTAAAGAATAACAGTCTGAGAAGGGATCGACGACAGTTCTTACCCGATGCTTATATTGACTTACACCTACAAGATACTGCCGGGTGGGAGAAAGAAATGAACAAGAATATCGAACGTCCCTTTCTGTAACCACTATCACTGTCATTCGGTCTTACCACTACTGCAAATATGTCCATAGGAGTATAGTGCCGTGCTACCGTACTCTTCTCCCTGATTGCCGTACTCTCAGGTGGTTCTGCCGACAGACACGAAGTCGCACAAGGTGGTGCGTGTGATGAGCGCGGAGCCGTACGAGACTAAGGTCGGGAATTTTTTTTTTAAATTACAAATTAATTATTCAACATGAATTTGGAGTACTTTATTTTGGAAAATCGATAACGGGAAATGTTTGCAGGAGCAGCTCTCTCCGCAGTACTACCCCAATCTGCCCATGTTCCACTATCTGACTAAGGTACGCCAGTTGGATTCCATTCCTCGTTCTCTCTTGAGTATGGAACGGATTTTGGACTGACTTTTGTCTTTGCTATCATTCGACCGGTCGTCTATGATATGTGAGAGAAAGAATGACTCATCGGTGCGCACGGACGAGGAACGGTCCATAAGTAGGGGGGGGGAAGGAAGCGAAAGTACATTTTTCATTTGTCTGATTCACTCGGAGCCGTGGTCTCTCTCTCGTGAGTGAATCAGACGAATGAAAAATGTACTTTCGCTGCCTTTTCCCACCCTATCCATAAGTCGTTCCCTACTCTTGAGTAGATACCTCGAACTAACTCATGAAGTGCATTCTTACTTCCCTAGTTCATTCCGACCGCTTACCCATCTGCTGTGAGAGAAAACCTCTCGAAAATGAATAAGAGAAAATAGAGCGCACTTCATGAGGGATTCAAGGTCTCTAATAGATAGACTCTTTACTCTTGAGTAAGGTCTTATCCTTATTAATTAGAAAAATTCAGCTGATGCATGAGAGGCGTATTGATTGTTTTTTTTATATTTCCGTCGCACATCATCCGAGTTTCGAAATGTTCAGCTCCTCCGCTTCCACGGTGTCTTCTTCGATGAGCACGTCATATTCAGACAAGTGCAGGATGAGCTGAAGACTATAAGAGGAAAGGTACGGTACTTTTCCCTTCAGGACATTGCCCCTCCCCAGATGCGATTACTGTAATGACGGAGTTCCTTAAGGTTGTGCGACCGCCCATCGGCCAGGGCAAGCGGGCGCAGTTGCGAGGCAATAAGTGATACGGTATCAGGAGTAATACCCTACCCTTTTCGAGGGTTACTGTACCTGCTAGAGTAGAATATTTGAAGATGTACATGGTCTCACTGTTTTTGTTGTTGCGATGATGATTTTGTTATGGAAAGTAGCTAAAGTTAGAATTCTCGTTGACTTCTCAAACCGTGCACCCTATTTTAACTTTGTTTCGCCCTTGCACGTGAAGATAAAGACTATTTCTCGTGAGCTCGCTGCAATTTGCTTCTCGTGTAGTACGCTCACGAACTTTATGGTTACCTACGAATTTCGTTCCTTTCCATCCCTGGCCTCTCCTCAACTACCGTTATCTCTCGCCAACTGTCTCCATTTCTCTTCCCTCTCCACCCTTTCCCCAGTCTCTCGCCCTCCAACCCAATAAGGTTTCTAAATCGGTAGTCAAGCCCATTTCTCAATCGTCCAATTGCCCCGGAGTGGTTATCTCTAATTGTTTAAAGACAACCGCTCCGAGTGAAATAGACGAATGAGAAAGGCACTGTACTACCGATTTAGAAACACTACAAGTCGTCTACAGCCCAGTGATCTCACTGGCTGCCTTATCAGTATATGGTGACGTCATCACTCTAGCCTCTCTGCCCCCTCTAGTTCTGTAGTGGTCTCTGGTTAGTGCTCTTTTCCCCTGTGGTCTCCTCATTTCCCACAGTGTCTAGCGTGCCGCGACACGTTCTAGCATGTGCGGACACGATGACCAAAGTTTGGGCAGAGCAATACAGTGAGAACACACATGGACATGAAAGAGAATGAGATCAACACAGCTATCGCGGGGGCGGGGGGGGCCGGGGGGGGGGGGCGGGGGGCGGTGGGGGGGGGGTGGGGGGGGGGGGGGGTGGGGCGTGGGGGTGGGGGGCGGGGGGGGGGGGGGAGTGGGGCGGGGGTGGGGGTGGTGTG
>JACMIF010001809.1:0-10399 GCA_014805445.1 Diplogasteroides magnus | reverse complement strand
ATATTTTTAATTAAATTTTAATTTAATATAATTTTTTTAAAAAATCTTTTGCCCCCCCCCCCCCCACTCTTCAGAGTCCCCCCTTGTTCTTAGTAGAATACTCGTCTAGGAAGTAGGATTTATAAAATTGTCATTTTATGTATTTCTCATTCATCTGACCCCCGGAGAATAGACGAATGAGAAATTAATAAGAGTTAGTTTTAGAACTTCTAGTAGGAAGTGAAGGCTCAAACCTTTTAGCCACGTTTTTTTCCTGGCCCAGGAATGGCATTGTTTTCACATGCAAATACCTTTCTGATGTTCGACATCGTAATGTACCGGGATCACATCATTTGTGCACCATCTCTGAATGTCTTATAACTCTTCCAGTTTTCGTTTTCATGATTCGCACCGAACTGGAAAATCCCTTGCCTCTGCAAAACAAGCATCTTTCCTGCTGGTACCGAATCATGAAAATGGAAACTGAAAGTGCTATGGGAAGTTGTGCGCACATGATGTGATCACTAAAAAATGTGTGTTTGCAGAAAAGTGGATAAGCGACGTGCAGCCAAACTCGGATTCGCCCTCAACGACAAGATGAAGCGAGCAGCAAATGCGACAAGTGAGCTTTTTAAAAATTTAGTTTATTTTAAAAATCGAGATCAAAATTCACCCCCCCCCCTCCTCCGAGCCCCCAGGGGATTCATACAAAGTGGCTAATGCCTGTTTAAAAATCCTTTGTATTTATCGGGATCCAAATTTATATCCAGTGTTTCAGCGCATTCTTTCAAAGTGATTAATGCTTTCTAAATTGAACCCAGTCTCTTAGATTCAGGATATTCTTAAGAAATGGCTAAGAATGCGAGGCGGGTGCCCAACTAATGCGATTGAATCACGTGTAGGGTGTGTGTGTGTGGGGTGATGTGCTTTGTCCTATTAGGGCATCCACTCTGTTGTAGACAGCGGGTCCCGGAACGAAAGTGCGTCGTTGTTGTTTGCCCACTATAGTTTGGCAGATGGAACGCGGGGTGATAGGGAACGCGTTCATTCCACTAGGTCAACCGCGTTCCACGGAATAGGCACCTTCAAACGGGTATTAAAATTCATTCTCGTTTCTCCAATTCGTTCGGAACCGTTGTCCCTTGCTGATAGACAACTTCACCAAATGAATTAGAGGAACAATAATGCATTTTCATACCCATTTGAAAGTCTCTGCCGCGGAAAGCCGCGTTCGCTTCCATGCCAACCCTAATGCCCACTCATTTCGACCGGTTGTCTATGATGAGCGGAAGTCACCAATGCGCACAGGCGAAAAGTATGTTCCGCCGTTCCCAACAGTCGATCTCCACTTTGTTGTGGAGAAATGAGAACGCGCACGCGAATGAGTCACTCTTTCTACAAGGGACTTTCTACTTCTACGCATTATGGAACAAAATCTAACCTCCCCAATCTCCTCGGACCTGTTGTCTCTCTCACGTGATGTAGAACTCTAGGGTATTAGACGAATAAGAAATGCACTTCTGCTTTCCTCCTTTGATCACTGTATAGTTTTAGTGTTCCTCAAAGCTGTTTGTGGGCTTGTAATCCCCTTGCCTCTTCCTTACAATGGTAATTGTACCCTTTCACTTGTATTTGTGCGCGTTGCGACAAGTTTCACAACCCCGCGCAACCGGGTTCTTCCTTGCTGTTAGGCATAGTTAGGCGGTTCAAGCTTTGTTTAAATTTAATTAATTTAGTTTTTCAAAATTAAATAAACTTTAATTCGCTCTCAGATTCTTCCAACGGGCACGGCAAGCGAGGGAAGAGTGCGGAAGAGGACGACGAGTTCACTGAACCAAAGGAGGACAAGAAGGACAGCAACATGAAGAAGGGTCAGTGAAACACGAGAGCGCCAGGGACATTAGCGCTGTAATGGTGAGGTGGACATAAACGCACTGGTACGGCGCAAATGTCCATGTCACTCTTGCCGTTCACCCGAGTGGACTAACACTAACAATAACGCTAATTTTAAAGATCATAGCATAGTTTTGTACGTTTTAAACTATGATCCAAAGTATCACTGGATCGCTTGATATGGATGTGGTTGGAACGGCAATAAATTTGTCGTTTTCAGATCTCTTCGGTCGACCCGTGACCTCTGTCGGTGTGTGGGACGCGCCGAATGAGGATCTCATGGTCTTCGTGTCCAGTGACATCGAGCATCGCGAGAAGATAGCAGCATTTGATATGGGTACGGTAGTCAGCTATTGATTGATTAGTCGATTATCGATTGATTCTCAATGCACGGTATTTATCAGTTGATCGTATTTTGTTCTTATGTTCAAATTATTTTCGTAGTACCGTAACCTTTGATTTCCAGACGGGACGCTGATCACGACGAAATCGGGCAAAGTCTTTCCCACGGACACTTTCGACTGGAAGTTCTGGTCTGATGATGTCGTGCCCAAGTTGAAGTCGCTGCATGAAGAAGAACACAAACTGGTCATATTCACCAATCAAAAGGTACGGTAGTCTCTTGCATACTGTAGTTCAACTGGGTTAACCTCATGCCGCTTTCTAGGGAATTCGAGCGAAGAAGGTTGACCGCTCCGCATTCAAGCAGAAGATCGAGAACATCATCAAGCGAGCAGGAGTCCCCATACAGGTATACAGTAGCTTTATTCTTGGGAACCTGGCAATTTTGTTTCTTACAGTATCTTTTAAGGTGTATATCTCACTGGGAGACGGTCGATTCCGCAAGCCGATGACTGGCATGTGGGAGCACTTCAAGAAGTCAGAATCATGAGTTTGACCCTCTTGAATTACCGTATGCCTTGCAGGTGCGGTAATGGTACGCTATCCATCGACGTCGATAAATCGGTGTACGTAGGAGACGCAGCAGGGAGGCAAAAGACCAAGGTACGGTAGAATTGGGCATTTCTAGAACAATGAACGGAGTGGAAGACGTTTTCACTATTAACGTACTTGCTGTGGTAGATAATGATTTGGATACAAACGGCTTTAAATGAGTCAATATTTTCTTGTAATAGGTATTGTTGTAAAGAGTTATTGAAACATACTTGCACCTGGTTCCTTCCTTCCAGGATCGAACCCGTAAGGACCACTCCTGTGCTGATCGTCTCTTCGCCCGCAACATCGGCATTCGTTTCGAGACTCCCGAGCAGTTCTTCCAGAACAAGAAGGTATGCAGTTGTTCAATGTGGACGAATGTAGTTCGCCTGGTCAGATTACGGTAGAGGTCTACTTTAGGCAGAGGAACCCTGGGGTCCCGTGCCGTTCTGCCCTCACGAGATGAGAGACAAGAAGAAGCCACTCTTGGAGCCTGAAGGTGAGGGATACTGTATTCAGGCAAATCAATCAATAACCATTCGCTCTAATCGGTTGAAGCTGCAGGATACTGTAGTTCTCAATATGTTATTGTAATTGATTTGATGCTTACAGATGTCGTGATTCCCTCAACATCGCCAGAAATGATCGTGATGGTCGGCTTCCCTGGCTCAGGCAAAAGCTCCTTCGCGGCCAAACTGGCTGAAGATCACGGGTACGGTAGCCATACTTAGACAGGCATTAGTCGTTGATGATTTTTTTTTGAGAAGAAAGATATTGCTGGTCCCTCTTTAGGCCAGTTTTACATTAGATTTGTAACATCTCAACCAGGTTTGCTGTTTTCAGGTACACAGTGGTGAACAGAGACACCCTTGGCACGTGGCAGAAGTGCGTCGATCGAGCGAGGACTGCGTTGAGGGAGGGAAAGAGCGTCGTCGTTGACAACACCAATCCGGATAGTGAGACCAGGTGGGAACCCGGATGGTTTGTGTTTCACTGTCATGACATAATCAGAGCCATGGTTCTTGTTTGATATATCTTCATTTGCGTATACTAATTGTAGATTGTTATGAAATATGTTAGAACTAAATGTCCCGATTGAACTTGTGTTCACTTTCGCTGTGCAATGCACTTTTTCATGCCTAGAGAATTTTATAGATTAGGATTACTGTATCATTTCGCTGCAGGAGACGGTACATCTTGCTGGCGAAGGAGATGAACAACGTGCCTGTGAGGTGAGTGCTTCCATACGGCAGTTCATCGAGTCAAACTCCTTTGTTCAACCCTGTCCAATTCGAAACTACTGTAGCCGTTCAGGTGCTTTGAGATGACGTCCACGATGCACCACGCTATGCACAACGTCAAGTACCGAGTCCTCACCAGGTACCGTAATCCCGTTGTTCGTGTAGAGAATGTGATAGGGTTTCTTAACCAAAAAATATTCTAGGGGCGACGTTGATTCTCCAGACACTCAATTCTATTATCACATGTAAAGATTCATTCTTGTGCTTTGTGTAGCTAGATGACGGTCATTTGTGTCATATCAGCTTTTACTGCAAATGTGAAATGGGCACTTTTTAGTATGTTGCGAAAAGTGTCTATGTCACTTCTATGGCGTATTTGTCCACGGCGCTGTTAGCTTACAATTAAACCAAAGTTTATGCGTTTTGAGAGAGTTAATATAATGAGCAGGCGGTTATGCGTAACACCAAGTAGTTTTAAAAGGCGTGCTTTTGCATTTACGATCACACTCTATCTTTCGCATTTTATCTAATAAATACTTTAGCTAATACATTGACTTCAGGGGCGCCGAAGACGTGAGCTCAATGGTGATTAGGATGCACGCGTCGAAATATGAGGTGGGAATTTATTATTTTCATTATTAATCTTGACCGAACTTATATACCGGGCACGAATCCACCCTAAATTCCATCCTACTATCAATTGCATGCTATACTATATCACCGTTTTTCTGACCGTTATTCATGATTTTAATAGCTCTTTTTACATGAATAATTGAATTATTTATTAAAATACGCAAATTCCTGCAGAAGCCGGTCCTCGCTGAGGGATTCTCGTCCATCGTCCACGTCAACTTTGTGCCAGAATTCGAGTCGGACGAGCACCGCGACATGTACTATCAGTATCTCGTAGAGTAGTACGGTAGGTAGGCAAGGATTACGGTAATCATGAATCCATATCTTCTGCATTGTCCCCTTTTTTCGCCTGTGACCTAACTCGAATCGACCCGGATGCTTTACATTCCTCAGTACTAGAATTGTCGTGTATTTGCTGTATTCCGAGTGCGCATTTTAATGCGACGTTTCCTAATTGACAGACAATTGATTTATTTATTTTAAACGTGAAGATGAACAAATAATCTGCGTTCTTTATCTTTGCGTGCGACATTCATGCACTGGTCACTCTTTGAGAAAGATCGGGGGACATGGGTGAATGACAAGAGCGCCATGGACATTTGCGCCGTAATGGTACAGTGATGCTAATGATGGCGCGGGTGTCCATTTCACAATAATATGGTAAATGTCCATGGCGCATTCGTCTTTCACCCGGGAAAATGGCTTGGTCAATAATGAGACTGAGAAGATCGGTGATAGTAAGTGAAACCGGGAAATACATTTTTTTGTTACATTTATAAGGATTTGTGATTTTATCTGTAGGCAATGTGTGTGTTAGTTTTGTGAACTTTTGGAGGAAGGACATTTGAGGTCAAGGCACTCAATTATGCGTCTCATCACTTATGCGAATCTCTAGGAGCGAATGAAGGCAATCCAGTAGTGTGTCGCGAATGGGACGTTATTGACAGCCGTCCATTTCCAGTCGTCTAACTTCATTCGTAGCGGTCGTCTCTGTGAAATGAGGTACGGCTGCTTGGAATGAAGTTAGATGGCTAGAAAAAGGACGTCTGTCTATAACGTCCCATTAGGCTAATTAGCGACACCCTACAATCCAGGCTAGCTTGGCAGCGGATTACGGTATTCTACCAATCGATAACGATGCCGAACTGCCTGATTTGCCTTCCTTGATATAAAGGGGAATGGGTAGAAGACGCGGAGGTAGAAAATGTACAATGAAGAGTGAAATGCTCGAAGTTTGGGGAGAATTCAACAAAGACTCGATTCTCTGTGTATGGAGGTGCACCCGGTAACAAACATTGGCAAAATGAAAACGACGCACTAAGGCAGCTAACAACTAGAGACGGCTAGAGGGGTACCGCGTATGTAGAGGGGTGTGGTGCGAAGGGGTTACGGTAGTCGACTTCTCTCAATCCGCGTCCTCGTCCTCGGGTTCTTTCACACGGCTCTCATAGTCTTTCCGCAGTTCCTCGTACGATAACCGCTCGCAAACGATTATGGAACATATGAGCAGGGCGATCTGGAATACGGTAGTTGGGATACACTACTCGAGTGCACTATAAAAACGACGTATCCCAAACATCAGAAAAGGCTTACCTGTAACAAAAAGTTGAAGGCGAACCAGGCAAGCCATATGCGTTCCGAATGGCGGAATCGCATGAATCGCTGGCACTTGTTGAGTTGGTCCTGAAATGAAAGACATTAGTGGTTACGGTAGGTCCTCGATCGATAGTTGGTTACGGTGGTTTGACGACTGACCGGTGTGGGATTGGGAGGAAAGATGCAGCCGGGCTCCTTGTCGTCCCAGGTCTCGATCAGACTGGAGTGGATCTGAAAGTATTGATTGATTCATTCTGGAAGGTTACGGTAGTCGTGAGGTGACGGTATAATTATTACGAAATATCATAAGTATTGCGAAGTCTACGAACCTTGGATCGAATGCTAAGCGTGAACATGAGAACGACGAACTGTGCGGCGATGAGGCCCACCTGACAGATGATATTCTGAAATGGATCGATCAATAAGTTACCGTAACCCAAAAATCAGTCGATATCCACTTACAAGAGAGAGGAAGAGACTGCTGTTGGAGAGCAGGGAGAGAATGCCGAGTAGTGAGAGGAGGAAGAGAGCGACACCGAACGTAGCGAGCAGGAAGAGGGTGATGGTGTACTGTAATGTCGAGGTTACGGTATCTCTAATGATTACGGTACTTTGCGAGTCACTCAAAGGGGCTTATCCCCTATTCCTCCCACGAGGAAACGACTTATGGGGAAGCGGCCATTGAGCGGCGTTCTTGCATGGGAAATGGGTCTGACAATGCATAGGGAATGAGATGGGCTAGTGAGAAAGAGCACTTTTCTCCATTCTCTCCTCTGAGCGGTTATCTCTCTTGAATGGGAACAACAACTCAGGAAGGGAGAATGAGGACGGATTCTGTGAAGTTTGTCTGCTTCTGACTAGGGAACCACTTTTGGACTGACTATTGTCTGTGCTCTCATTCGAGCGGTTGTCTATGATGAGCGCGAGAAGGATGGCTCACCGGTGTGCACGGACGAAAAATGGCCCATAAATTGTTCCCTACTTCTGACATGTCTATCCTCTGAATCGGCATCCCATTTCCCTTGCTACCAAACTAGAAGCACCTAAACCCTCCTGGACAATGAAATCCGATGAGACTGCCTACGTCAGTCTTCTAGTATGCACCCCTCCTGCAGGGCGAGAGAATGACCGGAAAGGCGCAAGACCATTCTCAGTAAATGACGCAGAAATGCGGTTGTGAACCCCCCCCCCTTCCAATCTGGCTAAAACGCACATTTCCTCCTCCCTCAAAATTGTATTTGCTGTTGTTGTGGCTGTTTTGCAGTGCGTCTGAGCCACATGACCATTGGGGCATTCAAACGGACTTCTTCCTTCACTTATTCACCTATCTCATGAGAGGTCGTCTCTAATGGGGTTTATAAATCGGTAATTTATTTCTGATTCTTCCATTCTCAGCGGTGCGGTTGTCTATCACTCGTTGAGACAACCGTGCCGCGGAGAATGGAAGAATCTGAATTGAATTTGAATACCGATTTAGAATCCCTAGTCTCTAAGAGATGAGAGGCGACCGCTCGGGAAGAGAGGAGGAGCGGTCAATGACCAATGTTACACCACGGCAACAACACAGAGCGAAAGCAACGGGGACAATAACATGACTCTACTTCTTGGCTCTGGGGGTCGTATTTCAACCACTAGTGACCTCTCAGGACAGGAAAATGACAGAAATTTGACAAAAAAATGAGAAATACGTCATAAGGTTTCTAAATCGGTAGTAAAGAGCATTTAATACACTCAGAATGATTGTATCTGAGTTCGATAGACAACCGTTCCAAAGTGACTAGACGAGAAATGCACTTTTCTTCCGAATTAGAAACCCTAGTGGGCACTATCAATATTTTGACAGAATGCCTCACCAAACTACATACATTCGTTGTTTTCATTCATTTCCTCTTCCATCAAAAATTAATTGCAATTTGGGAGAGAATTGGCAAGTAGGTAATGGTGGGGAAGCGGGTGAAAGACAGCACACCAATGGAAGCTTGCGCCATAATGCTGAAATGGGTATTCGCATCACATCACGACTAGGTATAGTGTCAATTTCATCGTTATGGCGCATATTTCACTTGTTTAAAGCTTTGCATTATGACTTTTTGCACCAAATTGGTGTTTTTTCACAGGAATCAGCATTCGTCGAATAAATTTGAAATTGCTTTAGTACCTATTTTACCAATTCCAGGTATTTTACTGAACCTACAACACTACCCCAAATTCGCATGAGATGCATACTGTTTTTTGGTTCGCTGTCTTAATGACATTGCAATAATCGCGTCTCGGGCCAATTTCCGCCAAGGGCAGCTTTCCGGATTCCGTAAAATGACGGATCCCTAACCTAGATCTCTAGAATGCGGAAGACAGAAAGTGCGGACCTCGGGCAATGAACCGACGGGCTGGGGAGAGATGTCACCGGGTGGAGGCGATCCTGCTGCGAGAAGAACGAAACCGAGAAGGAGACCCGCGCAAACCTGCAAAAATTAGAAACTGATAATTTAAATTCACAAATTCATTATCAAATATTTTTCTAAATTTATTATATTCTTTTCTGTCTGAAATCGATGTATGGCATGGGTCGGACTTGCGGATTTGGCGATTATCCTGGGATCGCACTTCAAATCCTGATGTTTTGCTCGTTGTACGTTCGCGAAGGAAATTATGGAAATCCGTCCGCCCACGCCTCAAAAGAGCCCAAAGACCGCGTTTTCTTACTTATATCTTATTTCAATGAGCTCGGTATCGCATTTCTGGCCTCTATTTTTCCTTTGTTAGTGAAAGGAGGAGGACCTCTATTGCCGAGCATAATGAGGTTTCCTCTGCCTTCTTAAGAATTGGCTCGGTGCCAAGATGCCGCTTACTCTCGACTAGAGTGGAAACATCTTCAGAATTGGCTCGGTGCCAAGATGATGTCGGGCGCACTCTCAACTAGAGTGGAAGCATGCTCTAGTGCTCTTTGCGTGGATCGATCACTTTGTCGGGGCGGGCCACTCATTCTGTCTAGTATCTCCTCTGAGCTGTTGTCTCTTGGGAGAGGCGACCGCACAGGATAGAGAGGGCAGAGAGTGAATGAATGTTGCATGAGAGTGTTTGCGGTGTGTTGACCTCGTCGTAAATTCTCCCTACTCCTCTTCCTCCACCCCCCCCCCTCCCTCCGTTACACCAGAGTTCGGTTCGCAGACACGAGGCTAACACGCATGCTATTTCCAGGAGAAAATCATCATATTTTTATGCATCAAATCAAGGGCCAAAGTGTCCTTTTTTAACTAGGGAACGCAGTTCGGAAATTAATCTCCACCGAGCGGTTATCTTTCGAAGTGATCCGACGAGAGGTCAGAATCTCTGAAAATGCATTCCCTACTTTGAACTCTTGAAGATAATGATATGGTTGTCCCTTCTCGATTCGTGTGCGGTGATTGCCTCCTGGCACTCCGGGAGGCGAAGAGGCAGAAAAAGAAGAAGAAGAATGGCTTCATTCACTGGAGTCATGAATCATTCACGCCCCGAAGGCACGGCAGCCTCCATGTTAGGCCGAATTTATTATGATTGAGGATATATTTCCCGGCCGAATATTCTATTTTGAGATGTACTCACGATGAGTCATGTGCACAGGAAAGTTGCGACATGAACAACTTCCATGATTGGGAGTGAGTCATCTCGGCCGTCTTTTATTGCCTGTCCACTCATTGTCGGTCAGACAGCGATGAAAGAGCATGGCAATGGAAGAGAGCTCAAAGAAACCTGACTGTTCGGGGAACTACGCCATTTCGGCCGCACGACCCGTTCTCGGGCGGTCGTCGATCATCAGACGATTAGTCACATGAACCCATTCCTCGATTGCAGAGAACAAGCACAAGAAAATAACTACCACAAAACTAACTGCCAATTTTGGACGTTTAACTGCCGAAACCTTTTTACTGTGCAGTTGACTTTAATGATAGGACAAGGAGACAAGGAGAACTCTGAGTCAGAAGCAGTAGGTAGGTACTAGATCTCATAATCCCATCATTTTGAACATTCCAGTCTGTCGAGCTGTCGCCTTGTCATCAGCAGACTACAACTCAGGAGTAAGGAATGATTCGAGGCATCTGGGGAATTGTTGGTCTTTCGGCCTCAGGGCCCACTCTTCCCCC
>JACMIF010001808.1:0-21312 GCA_014805445.1 Diplogasteroides magnus | reverse complement strand
TCGGGGAATTGGTAGCGTTGAATCGCTGTAAGGTATCGGCCTGGAGAAACGAGTGGGACCGCCAGGCTTAAATCTCCCAATCAAGTCTGGCCTTAGCAGAAATGTGCCCACAGGACGAATGAGCCTAGAGACACGGGTCTACCTTTACCTTTACCTATGAAAGATACATATGAAAGGCGCTGCTTTTTGAGCGGTGGCGGCGGTGGCGTAAATTGTTGTTGGTCGGACATACCGAGTAGATAGAAAGGGTGTAATTTGTGCTGGCTGCTTACTATGAACAGACAACGGACAGAAGAGCTAACTATCAGATACGGAAGTAGACGACCTTTTGGGAGATGGAATACGATACATCCGGATTCAGAATGTCATCCCTAGGTGGGAGATATTGGGTCACTGGAAGATCGCCACAGACAGCTGCGTCAATTTGGTGAAATGGACCGGTGCGCAGTGAGAACGACGAGGACGATGGCGCGTCTGTCCATTTAACCAATATGGCGCAAAGGTATAACATGGCCCTCTTGTCCTGTCACCCTGTATCTCCCAGCCAGACTTCTATAGGTCAATCGAAGCAAACAGTAGGCGTTGAACTCTGGCGCGCCCCATGGGAATACTATTCGAATACCGAAAACACGCTCTTTAGTTCATTCCGAATTGTTGTTCTCAGTATTAGTTTATAAGTTAATAGTCAAATGCATTTCTCATTTTTATAGTGCCCGCGGTGAGAGGGAGGTTGTCTATTGAAGGTATAGACAACGGCTTCCCGGACATTATCAGAATGTGAAATGTATTTGACTATTGACTTAGAAATTCTAGTTTTGATGTCTCTAGTGAACGGAAGAAAGCCATGTTAACAGTTCATCTACTGAAAGTCAGCCTCTATACATCATGCTTGAAACATATTCAAAATCATTACGAATGGTCAGAGAAACGACGAAAGAGCTCGCAAGTGAGAGAGTGCGTTAGGCGAAATTGAGAGGGGATTCGTACTCAGAATATCAGTTCAGTCTACATGAATAATAAACATAACGCGAATCGGCTGAAATAATTAGAGATCATATTTGTCTGCAGTACAATTAATGAGTGTTTTGTTGATCGGAAAGCAAAAACAAGTCATTAGTGATATAGGGAAGTGAATCACGCTGTTGGCTCTGTCGGGGGAGGGGTGGAATTAAATAGGTAATAGTGCACTTGATTCGTAAATCATGAGAAGTACTATATAAACGCGTAAATGTCCAAGGCATATTATTAATGTATGCGTTTCTACCAAACCGTAGCTATTTAGCATCATTCCATTGAAGCCAGACTATTCATTTTGTTGCTGAAACATATGTGAAATCATGACTGTCAGAGACACGTAGAAACAGCAGGCGAATTAGAGCGAGCACAGTCCTAAACCATTTGGAGTGGTGGTACTAGGAATATCAACTTGGGATTTTCACGAATAATAGTCAACCAGAAGGTGAGGTCAGTGCACGACATCAAGCCCCCCCCCGTGACATAGACAATTGAATTGTGAGGTAATAGCACAGACGAAAGTGCAACAGTTGATCAACAGTCCAGTGCGTCATGACTACGGTTGGCAGTTAGTCTTCTTAATGGGTTATGCTTCACAGGGAGTATACTGTATATGTTCAAATGTATAGTAGCCCAGAACCATAACCCATAAAGTAGTCAAAGTGCTATCCATAATCATGAGCATACGGTGGAGAATTGGTGAACATTCTGTACTGAAATTGAGATTCAGACGTTAAGAGACCCTGTCAAACAATTTGTGATAGGGTTCTTTAACATTATTTGGTATAAGAAAAAAAGTGCAGCGGTTTCACAAAAGATGACAATAGTAGAGCGTAACGCTGTTCGAGGGTCTATTGGAAGCATTCAATCTAACCAATTGACGGAAACAAAACACCAGTAAGTGCAATTGGTCCCTGGAATCACGGAGTCATGAAGCCTAATAAAGCTAACAAACAAACCATTCTTTGGGTCCTCGTGAAAACGAAACCGAATGATACGCGGGGATCAAAATGTCTGAAGATATCGCACAATCATAATTGAAATGATTTGGTTTTGGATAACAGGGGTGAGCTAGGTTACTTGTAAGCTACGGTGCACATGATATATGTTAGATCATGTAGGAATTGTGAGTAAATTTGGCGAGCAACGAGCGATAAAAAAGACTGTGAATTTGTGAGCATTCTTTTCTGCATAAATGGCGATTGAATAGTTAAAAGAGCATTGTGAAAGGGATGGCAAAGAAAGCCAGAGAGAATAACCATGAATGTCAATTTCGTATTCGTCACATGGCCTGAGTGCTGTATAATGCCCGTCAATAGAACGCCCATGCATTAAAGTTCCTCTGGTAGTATCAATAAATGGCACAAGAACAGTGGCCAGTACATGTAAATGGGACGAAAAAGGTTTAGCAGAACGCATCTCCGCCTAAGAAAGAAGCACTCAAGGTATTACAAGAAGGATTACGGAGCATGTGTTAACTTCAGAAAGAATGACTAAGACTGTCACTGAAATTGTCATATTTAAGAAGAGATGTTTAAAAAAAAGTGGCGACAGGATTAGATATGGTTGGCAGTTTGACCACTTTATGGGTTGTGTTTCACAGAGGGAATATCTTCAGATAAGTAGTAGCCTTGAAACATAACCCATACAGTAATCAAACTGCTAAACACAGTACTAGACTACCATCTGACAGTTCAGGAGTGATGCATAAAGGGGGTCCAGACATGTTCAGCGCGCGTGGTACCGATGCCACAATAACATTAACAATGGGAGGACTCGATTCGCTTTCCCCTGTCTTACCGCGCGTTCTCTATCATCTTCCGCCCCCTTTCTTAGAGAAGCCACATGAAAATATCTGCATTTTTGCTGTCCGTAAGGCTCGCGCCAACTGATACATCTTGCTGTCACTAGCCGTTTATTCAGCAGCTGACTCTGAGGGGCAGATACATCGGTTTGTGTGAAACATACAGATTGAATAAAAAGCAGAAAAAGGAGATAAGACAGTTCCTTCAATTTTTACCGCCATCAAGATAATTATTCCAAAGAAAGCAACCATCGTCACAGTTATTCCTCTACACGCAGAATCACGCTAAAACAATAAGCAGGGAGCAAATGCAAGAAAGCGCTCCAATGAGATTCGTCATTAACGTAATTCAAATATGTAATCATCCCGCACTGTTCGGAACATTCCGATGATGAAGATGTGATGAAATGGTTACATTTCGTGCAAGTCTAAAATGAGAGTTCCAATACATCACTTCTTCAATTGTACCCGGAGAGAAAACACGGAGCCATTCATAACAGGACAATTAGATTTCTCGCTGCTTCCCGGTACGATTGTCATTTGTGCACCGGGAAGAATGCACAAGCGCAAAAAACACACAGAAGAATAAATGACATTTTTGTCATTTGGCAAATCCTAACAATAAGTTTAAAATGTGATTTATTTTTCTGTTAGAGAAAAAAATGCCAAATCATGACCATATCAGAATACTTCGCTTTATTTGCCGCGTGAAACATAACTCATACCAACCCTTTTCCGTGCTATCCTGCGTGAACTTATCCTAAGTTTCAAATGTCATAAATGTTTGATTTTATGTGTGAAGTCGCAAGGCGCAAGGCCTCGCTGTATCATATCAACAGCCAAGAAGAAATGCGAGTCTAGTCGAAGCCTAACCTTGATTCGCAGAGCTTATGCTCTGATAAGGATAAAACATTGTATTGCATTGAAGAATACAGGAATGAATCTGAGAGAAAATGTCACGTCACTCGTCGACATGAAGTTCATACTAGGTTTTCTAAACATGTGATAAGTTCATTTCTTATAGCGCCTCATCACTGCGGCGCCGTTGCCTATCGAACGTAGAGATAACCGTTCTGCGGAGATCATTTTAGTATGAATTACTGTCCTAAATAGATGCCCTATACTATTGATGTTGGAAAGTTGGCCTATTTATTTTCTTTTTGAAACATATGTGAAATGCCGAGTGGTGGTCAGAGAGACGACGAAATGAGGGTGTACATAAAACAAAAAAATGAGTGCTATCACCGACTGCACCTAGGTCTCATATATTCATCTGAACTCTGTTAGCTATATTGCAATGAAGCCTTCCTCCTCCCCACAACGAACAAGGCGGAAGCGACAATTGACTGTAAGAGAATCGTGGACCATGGAGCAATAGAGGCAAATTTGCGCGGAAAAAAGCGTCCACGACCGCCGATTTCGTAATATGCATTATTTAAAGCGTCCTGGGGAGGAGAAGAATGGTGGCCGGTTGCCTGTGGAATGGAAGAGAATTTGCTGTTTGGTGCCCATTTCACTTCTAGCCATAAAAGGGGGACAAAAAGGCCCAATAGACAGTGAATAGGGACAATGAATAAGTCCCAATCGGCCCCTGTTTGGCCGGATATTATTTAGAGGCTCGGATGGTCGAAACGACCACCGTAAAATGAATGAAGAATGAATGTGGAGGAGGGTCATAGTGGTTGGAGAAATGGTCATAAACCGGAATATGAGGACTGGTGCAGCAAAGAAGAGACATAATATAGAGAAAATTGGAGCATATTTAGAATAGAAAATCAGAGGGAATTGTTCGTAAGAATTACTATATTCGTAGAAAAATTCCGGATCTTTTATTATTTTGTACAAGTTCATTGCCCTTCAATTACTCCTGTTTGAAAGTTAGTCTATTTATTTTGCTTTTGAAACATATGCGAATTACAACTGCTCTGCGGAGATTAGACGAATGGGAAAAGCACTTGATTACCCCATTTTGAAGCCCTAGTATGTAATGTAATCAGGACAGGTGTTATTGCGAAGATGGTCAATTCTACATCCAAAATGAACGAGGATATTTAGAATAGAAAAGTACATACTACAACGACTCCGGGAATGAGCGAGCGGAATGACTTCAAATTGTCCTGGCACGCAGCTAAGATGCGCCCAATCGCACTATGAAATGCATGAAATCAGTAGGAATTCTCCATTTCGAATTTCTTTGCGGACCGATACGCTCTGGTTTGCAGAAAATGCATGCAAAAGACCGAAAATCATGGGCATATAGAGTGACAGCACGATTAAGAAAGTGTGAGGTGTAACGCATCTGGGAGAGGACTATGTTTTGCAAAATGATTGCTTTCTGGGTCATATAATGTTCGCTTATGTAGTGGCATTGAAACATATGCCAAAGCGCAATCCAACTGCAAACCATAGGAATGGACTAGAGGTTCTAAAATGGTAATACAGTGCACTTCTCATTCGTCTAATCTCCGCAGGCGGTTGTCTGTACCAGCGATAGACAACCGCTCCGAGCGGATTAGACAAATGAGAAATGCACTTTATTACCGTTTGGAAACCCTAGAGTGGACTGACATTTGGAAATGAGCAGTCTCAGTGCATTCATGCTCTTCCTTCAGACTAATTCCCCTTCCAATCATGCCGTGCGGCTTACATTGGATTGCAAATGAAAGAGAACAAGAGTGTTGGGGTCATTTCAAAATCTGAAACTTCAAAAACATTTTCGAAGCGCACTTCTGAAATTCTGGCATAGCATTTAGGACAACTTACAATGCAAACGAACACATGTGAGTGCCTATGAGCAAGTGAATCAAAGTGAGCCAATTTGAGGAACCCACGCAAAAAGCATCCACAAAAGCCGTTCCGCATAATGAAAAAAATGAGTATTTAAGAGCCTAATCAAGCACGTCAAGTCTTACAAAAAACTACAATATGGTAAATATATCGAACTTGGATGTACTGGAATGTGTACCGAGTAGTTTGGGGGTAGGGAGTACGTTATTGACAGCCGTTCATTTCGGGTCGTCTAAGTTCACTTAGAGTAGTCGTCTTTCACTTAGCAGAGACGACCGCTATGAGTGAACTTAGACGACCAGAAATGAACGGCTGTCAATAATGTACTCCCTACCCCCACACTAGTACCGAGCCATGAGTCAGGGGCAATATTATCTATTATGTCATGCACCGAATGATCCGTGATGAGTGCGGAGGCACTTAGAGTTGTCTGAGAATGAAGAGTCCATAATCCGGACATATTAACATTCTGCATTAACGAAAACGGAAACAAGGGTGACTAATGATGCTCTACTATATATTTGAAGATATTCTCTGTGTGAAACATAACCATAAAATAGCCAAACTGCTAACCACATCAGGAGTGATGGCAGAAGCTCGGCCCAGACGGGCTTTGAACACTGAACAGCGCTCTTGTGGGTACCCTGGGCCAATGTGGATAATTGCATTTTCCAGCGTTGTTGGCAATTTTTTTCTGGAAATACGAACGCATCCAGACACAAAATGCCTTAATTATGATAAATATAGCATCGTTGAGCATTTTTAACAGTTAGCTTTTTCCTCTGTCATAATTGATTTCGCCTTGTTGATTCATCAAGACCAATTTTGCCAGAGCGGTCTCATTCATTCTCGAGCGAACATTCAGCAAGTATTCGGAACGCTCAATGAAGCTTGCAACCTGACTAACCGAGCTAATTTAACCCGTGCACTTTCACGGTTTTTTTCACTCCACCTCAAGCTAGGTGAATGCTAGGTGAACACAAACACCTCAAGCTAGGTGAACACAAACATTGAGAAGCGCACAGCGAAGAGGAAGAACCCATTGAATTTATGAAACCTATTGAAAGCGACATCCCTGTAAACATTAGGTATCAGATGGGAAGTGAATAATAACACAAATCGTGATCATTTCCACACAATCGTTGCTCATTCACACAAATAATCACAATCCCATCAATTAGCAGAGAAAAAAGAAAAGAAAGAAAATACAAATTTCACAAATGCTGAAACGAAATACGGGGTTTTCTCATGTAACCAGGTCAACGTTGGGGCCCGGAAGTGGTGGGTTGGTCGTTCAAAGACCGAGGCTGATTTGCATCCTGATTACGTCAAGTTACCGAGCGGAAATTGCGCTGCATGAGCAAACGTGATTTTGACCTCACAATCTGAGGTCATAGATGACAATGAGCATTAGAGCGACCCAATCGAATGGCAGCTCTCGCATCTAAGACAACAACTCGGCATTGAGTTGGATAAAAGAAATGCACTTCGTGATGATCAGGTTCTAGGAATACGTCGTTCTGGGAACCATCAACAACAATTCTTCTAAAAATGTCCATATTTATATGTCCCGTGATACGAATAATTGTGCGTTTCCGGGAAAATTGTCTCGTGTATTCCACTGCATTCTGACGAGATCGTAATTATATGCGGACGTTCAGTCTGCGTTCTCAAACACAAACATTGAGAAGCGCACAGCGAAGAGGAAGAATTACGGGAGTTGTTAAACAACCCTGTCACATTGCTTGTGATAGATTCTTTAACGCATTCGCGTTAGGACCGGTCGAGAGAAAGAAAAGCCTAGTTTTGTAGACACGTTATTCCTTGATCAACGAAATGCTCCCACTAAAAAATTCTAATCAGATACTCTCAAGGGACTACAAAAAATGTGAACTCGAGACTATGTTGAAGAAAACATTGTATCTGATCATTGAGGGAAGATGAGAGGATTAGTTCCAGGGTCTTTACATCTCTTTACCTTTCCAATATGCGAGGATAGCCTCATACGAAAGTGTAGACGTTGTTTTATGTGCGTATTCATGTGAAACGTGCGACTCTCGAACCAAGGAAACAAAATGAAATAATGAGAAGAGGTGCAAACTGGCAATGTTCGTGTGATAGTCAACTCTAGCAAGTTATGGCGTTATAACATGCAACTGGATACGAGGAACTTATTATTCATGTAAAATAAGTTGATTTTCCGAGAACGAACACTCCATCTGGCTGGCTACAGCGCTGTCTCTCTATTTCGTTATTGCTTCACATATGTTTCAACGACAAGATAAATAGGCAGTCTTTAGCATTCGTTTGCATGAACGTTATGATACGTGGACTTATGGACGCGCAACATCTACGATGCCAGGGACATTGTTTCATAATGATGCAGCCCAATTAGAAATATCCACCTAGCACGCGCAATGTTTCTGCAACAGGAGCTTCTCTAAATAGCATAGGAATGCTTGATGAGGACGAGCATGGAAGAATAGTCTCAAGGAGGAGAAGAGCACCACGGGGACATCGGACATCGTGCCGAAATGCAATTCACGTTTGAACTTGGTGAACTTTTGGAACACTATTGAATATGTGATGAGCTCCGAGTCTTCCGAGTTCATGCACAAAAGAATAGGAGTAGATTGGAGTCAGACAATTGGAACCCGGCAAATCTACTGCTTTCTCTATTAATACTTTGCATGCTAATTCGGCTATGTTTCATCGAGCTTTCGTGAAACATTATCAATCTCTGATACTGTTAATCCCGATAGGTAGTAGCCCTAGGGTAGGCCATAGTTGGGCAACCTATGTTTCATCCAGACGAAAATGATGCCATATTGAGAGAGAGAAAAAGAGCGATACGTTTCTCGGAAGTGAAACAAAGGGAAAGTGGGTGGTGGAACGCCTAAATTGTTCTGAACGATCAAACGTAGACATTAATCTTTGTACTGACAGGGTGGTTGGACTACTTTGTGATTTATGTTTCACAGATGGTATATCTTCAAATAAGTAGTACCTTGAAACATAACCGATAAAGTGGTCAAACTGCCAACGGAGGTAGCGCGATTGACTGAGGGTGAGTAAGTGCATTCACTGTCTCTATTCTCCTCTGTCCGGTCGTCCTACACCAACGGGAGACGACCGCACGGCGAAGAGTTAGAGATAACGAATGCACTTACTTAGTCAATAGTCCAACCATACTGCCAACCAAAAACCCAGCCCTTGTGCCATGCGAAGAATGGGTTATCGAGGAAGTGAACAAGTTGGAAGACGAGAACTTTGCACTTCAAGACACTCTTGTTGCGTATTCCCATGAAGTATCCATGTACCCGTGAACGTGCTTCTGGAAGTAACTCATCCAAGTACAATCGAGGACTACACAGTTTATAACTTGAGCTGGCAGTGAGTATGCGAGTTCGGATATGTTTCACGATTTCTATAATTTTCACGATATTCACTATGATCAGTTATATTTTGCCAAGGATCGTGTAATAGGATAAATAGTTCGCATACAAACTACCGGCTCTCTATTGTCAACTAAAGATGGTGAACGACCACTAAAGAAAGTGCATTACATAGGCGTGTTTCATGATTTTATGAGAATATGGTGCAAAAGAAATAAATCACAGTGAAAGTGTACTCTTTTCGAAAGTGTACTCGAAAGTGTTAATTTCTTGCCCCAGATCCCGATTTTAAAGATTGGGCGATGAGAATGCACACCCCCGAGCTTTGGTTGGTGAGAAAATTGAAGAATCGCGAATGGAACGACCATGAAAAATTGTGTGCCCTCAGGGCATAAAAAAGCCGGATGAGGTGAGAGAATGAAATTGTGGGGGAGGGGACCGATGGGTTCAACCGAATCCCCACGCCTCCCTTCTCTTGAGAGTGGTCGTCTCTAGTGGAGTGAAACACACTTGCACCGGGTTGTCTCAATCCCCAACAAGGACATTGGATAAATGAGAAATGTATGAAATTACATTTTGGAAACACTAGATACTATAGAGTAGACAGCTGAGGAGGAGAGAGGAACTCTGTTTAGAACTGGGAGAAGTGCATCATTATTAGGTCCATAGTTCAGCTCGATAAGAGGATAAGAGCCCTTGAGAGTTGCGCTTTATGAACATCACTTCAATGAAACATGTTGACAGATTTTATGGGTCTTTTGACAAAGCAAAATATCGGAAGGCCTAAAGGAGCATACTAGGTCAACTATTATTCCGAGAACGAAATTTGCATAAACGCCAAAGAAAAAAGTACAGCCGGAACATTTAAAAATCCGAGTCATGGCTTTTAAAGTTGAACGTGGTCTAAAAAAAACTTTCGAGTAACGCCACGATGAACGACTAGGTAGGTCAGTGATGATTGGCGTTATTAGAGTATTTCTGTGCTGCGAAGGCGTTTTTTTCGTTTCTTCGAGCCCAATAAACAGGATGAGTGGTTAATGAGAAGCATGACGAATACAGAGAATAGATAGGATTCTCCCACGTTTTCACTCTCATAGTGGAGAGATATTGGAGCCATAAGAACTGAGATTGGGTGAAAGAAAGGTGTGTCGTTTACGCTTGAGCAATAATGTTGAAATGGATACTTGAGCCGCGCATTGATGATATATAGGTGCACATCATCATTTTTGAGCAAAGGTCTATTGCGCTCTTGTCAACCACCCATTCTCGACCCTATTATTGAAATTGAAATATTTAGCGTACGTCACTGTTTGTCAGCCTATTTATTGTTGAAACATATGTGAAATCTCAAGTTATGGTCAGAGAAACGAAAAAAAATGGAACGCGAATCAGAGAGCACCGGCTAGATCGCTTGAAAATTCAACTTGCTTTACAGTATATAAAGACCTGCAGTACAAAAAAGAATCGTGCACGATTTCTACAGAAACGACACCAAACTCTTGTTCGTCGGAACATCGGAGAGATTAAACTCCAAAACTGGGACGAATTTGAATTCTTTTCAACCACAATACGGCGTTCTCAAGCTGAAAATAGGCCGTGGGGTCCGTGAAAGCGGTCTACGAAGCCACAATGGTGGATGTTAGGAGATCTAAATCGGAAAATTTGTCGTCATTCTTCTCCGCCGCGCGGTCACCTATCATGGAGTGAGGCAACTGCTCTCCGGAGAAGAATGACGACAAATTTACCGTTTTAGAGCCCCTAATGGATGTACTTTAACTGTGGATGCTGAAAATATGTCCTCGTTCCCATTGGACCATCTCTCAGAAGATTCTGTTGTCCGAAAATGGATGAAAGTGATGCGGGGCGGGAATTAGTGAGATGGGGAGAATTAAAAAAGAAGAAGAGGAGTATCTCGCATATGAATGAGACATTCATTCACTCACACTGGGAAAGCGGAAAACAATAAGAGGGGGGTTCGCATCTCTTCTCTTCTCTTACTTCTCGGTTATTAAACGAAAACGGAAGACAATAGCACCGAAATGACGAAACACGTGCCACGTTTTATGTTCACTTATGGATTGGGAAGTTGAACGTGCTCTAAATATGCAGCAAAACTTCGAGTGGGGTCATGTTGAAAGACTTGATAATTCGGCAATGGCTGGCGTTATTATAATTTACAGTATTTCAGGGCTGCTGTGAAGGATTTTTTTTCATTTTTTTCGGTCAATCATAGTGGGTGGTTATTTAAAGAAAAGCATAGAAGCGACAAATAGAAAAAATTTGATAGGCTGCTTATTTATTTTGCCGTTGAAACATATGAGAAACTGCGATTGGTAGTCAAATTTACTGAAAAAAATTTGCAGAAAAAGCGGTAATTTTCGCGTGAAAGAAAAAGATGCATCGTGACCAAACTACAGAAAGCAGCAGAAGCAGACAATGAGGTAGATACTCGTAAATTAACGAAGAAGGCACTATTTATGAGTATTTAGCTGAATCATGACCAAACTACACACGAACAACTCTGTAAGTACGGATGACGTAGAGGTTCTTGGAATCGGAGGATTCCAAGAGCGGCAGTTGCTTTTCAAAGAAGGAGAATCTGCTTCAATGGACTGTGGGAACGCGCCGCATTTCGCATCAGATTGACCTTTGGGAGATTGAAAGTGAACGGGCGAAAACACCCGTCACCGTTGGAATTTCCCCATTAATGAGCTATTGTTTAGGGTTTCTAAAATGGCGTAAAGTGCATTTTATTCATCTGATTTCGCGGAGCGGTTGTCTCTACATACAATAGATAACAGCTCCGGGTGGATTAGACGAATGATATATGCAGTTTAGTATTGTTTTAGAAGCCCTAATGTCGTTTACCATTGAAAAATCAAACATTATCACTACCGCAAATATAAATGAAGATCAATTGTAGAGATTGAATGAGAGTAATAAAGTACACGCTCGCGCAGTAATGGCGATATGGACATTTCAGTCATGAGATGAATGCATTTTTCTCTGCGCCTATTGGAATCAACGAGAAGCGCGATGAACGACGGTGAAATTAATTGGCATTTCGACCATGGTTGCCTTTCGCCCACGAGTGAAATTCAGTGAATGGTTAAGGGGCGCGTGGGGACCTCCACTAAGGAAGCCATCCCACTTGACAAATGTGTTGTGTGAGGTACATAATGAATTGGGATGGAATGGAGTCGAGTAACGTACCAATAGTCACGGCGTAAGTGAACAACATCCAGTGGTGCATTTGCGTAATCGTATTAACGTAAAGCCAAGTTGATTTTCCGGGTACGAACATACCATGGGGTCTTCACACTTATCATTAATTTTAAGTAATTAAAGTCACTAGTATATGTCGATTGTAGGTACCTCTTGCTCGTGTGCTCCCCTGTGGATTCTCCGCCTTCTACCTGTTTCAGCATTATATCGCAAAAAATG
Source organism: Diplogasteroides magnus (assembly GCA_014805445.1). Classification (NCBI taxonomy): domain Eukaryota; kingdom Metazoa; phylum Nematoda; class Chromadorea; order Rhabditida; family Diplogasteroididae; genus Diplogasteroides; species Diplogasteroides magnus. Next base: position 8,868 of record JACMIF010001808.1, on the reverse strand, counting down.
AAAATACGACCATCAAGATCAGTGAAGTAAGGATAAGACATGCGGAATGATTGAGGCCACTACCAGGAAGCAGAGAAATAAATACAAAAAACTCGGCAATAATGTAAATAGTGGCATTGATTGGCTAAGCCGACGAATGAGAGAACTACAATTTTTGGCTACATATTCAGAAGTTCTTAGGTCTGTGTAGACAAGTGTTGTTGAGCGATAAAAAGGTATCTGTCTGGGGAAATTGTATTCGAACGCTGCTAGGTAGTAGTGGGTTCAAATCGGTAAATTTGTCGTCGTTGTACTCCGCAGAGCGGCTGTCTCACATGCTGATAGGCGCCCGCGCTTCGGAGAAGAGTGACGACAAATTAAACCGATTTAGAACCCCTGCTAGGTACGTTGGTCTAGTGAGAATCGGTACATCGCAGTAGTAACTAGTACGAGTTACTGGTAATAGTGTAATTCCTCGGAAATGTCACATCTCTAATAGAAGACGCTCTACCCACTCATGCAATCCGCATAAATCAGCATAAATTGCGGCGTCGCGCAGGTAAACTGCGAGGAGAGCCCCGCTCTTCATTTCATTGCCGTCTTAGAGTGCAGACTGTGGTGGAAGGGAATAACAACTCTGCCAACTTGTGCAAGCAAGAGGATTTCTGGTGCCTCAATCCATTATCCGCTTCGGGATTACGGTAACTTGGCCATTTCACCTATAGGCGACACTAACCAGTAAACCTTGACAATGAGCAAGAGCCATCCAGTGAAGAGAATAGCGCTGAAATTTGTGCGGTGGTTGCGATCTGAAAAAGACGTGTGCCACTATTGTGCATCCCAACTGAACTATTGCTTCTTCTCAAAATAGAAACATATCCATAACCTACAGCGGAAATCGACTTGCGCTGAGAAGAAACAAAGGACGACCTGTGACAAAATGGAGAGAAGAGATCAAGAGAGCAATGGGAACGAGTTGTTGGAGTATGATTGAAGATGAATGGAAGACTGCTCATGATCTGCACATTTCCCATATGTGAATACATATAAATGATTTCGTTTGATTTGGAATGAGGTATGGGCCAATCATTGTAAGCAGAAGCCCACGTTCATATAAATATTCCTGGTGAAACATAGGCTAATCACGCCCGATGGTCAGCGAAACGACGATGAACGCAAAAAGGAAGAGAGCACAGACGGACAAAAACGTACATGGTTGGACTTGGATACGTAAAAAAATAGGCGAAGGACAGGAGCGCCATGGTTCTCAGCATCCTCAAGTCGCATCTGTCCATTTCTACACGATTACGCAAAGGCCCATGTCTTTCGCGTAACGCCTCTGAAGACTGAACTTTGTATGCAAACTCATCATTTCTTCTCTCAAGCGGGTGGAATCCCAACGAAGGACTGGGTGGGTAGACAAAAGTTGATCGACAATCTCACAATTTATGCGCACTCCTCCCGCCAAATTCCATAACCGGTGCCTCCAGAGGACCTCACGACGAAGAACACCAACACATAGAAAAGAATTGGTCTAGATTGAGTCTTCCTTGACCTTGAGGGGGTTTTGTCGCTGATCATGGATTTCCAGAAACTTGTCACTAAAAGCAAAAAGGATGTCGCCCTTCTTGGCCAAGTTATCTTTCGAGGCAGCCAAAAGTCAGAAAACATTTTTGTTCACTAATTGCCTTTGTTTGTTGCCTGAAGCTGCATGTAAATGATTTTAAGTTAAAAGTGGTGTATTGTTGGTCAAACTGAATAAGCACGTATCTGCAGTGCAAACGAACTCCAGTGAAACGTGGTATATGGAATGTTTTTTTACTGAAAGTAGGCGCGAACTGTGATGAACAGGATGAAATTGCGGTTCAACCCCAAATATTCAGTTGTTGATCAGTAGGCGCTGTATTGCAATATCTGTCAGTTGTGGACAACAATTGTTCGAGAAGAAAAAAGAAATCGTCGATGGCTGACACTTACTCATCATAACCTCTTAAAAATTCATCCGAGCACTCATCTGTTGTTTAGGGCGAATGATATGAGTGCCAGGGACATTTGCGCCACTATGATGAATCATACTCATGACCCATACATCCATTCCACCATAATACTTCATGGCTCTCGCGTCATTCACCCTAGCATCCGTCTTTTATGAATTTGAGGGACAAGGGTTTGAAGGAGGCCGATGAGGCCTCCAAATCCTGTTTTCAACCCAAGTGACCATATGAGATTGGACAGTAGTGAAAGCTTTTCCGAAATTCTAAACAATCCATATTTCCACCGAACGGTCATCTATTGAAATGAGAGACAACTGCTTCGATAAGATTGGGAAAGTTAGAATTTCCTAAATACGTTCATTATTGCACAGTAGTCCAATGAGCAGTAGTGAACAATATATGTGTGCCGAGGGAAAACTTGAAGGACAGCCTTTGGTTCTCTACACGAAATGACCTTTCTTTGATCCGATCGAGGCTCGTGATTCCATTTAATCATTGCGGCGCGAATGTCCACGGCGCTGTGGCCTTTCACCGCAATATCCAATGCAGGAAATATAAAATGTCCTTACAGCAAGCATCTCCGAGATGCACGAATAGGAAGCATATTCGTCGAACGTTGTCCGAAGCGATTGCCTCTTCGCAAATATGATGACCGGGAAAAAACGATGCAGACACAAAGAATGATGTCGTTTTGCTATTAGGAACGAGTGGCCCACTCTAGTCAGTAGTCTTTGTCTAGTTCCAGGACCGATATCTTACTCCCAGAGGAAGACCTATCGCCTCGAAGTCGCAAGGTCGATCGTTCTGTGCTCATTTCATAATATTTGCTCACACAAAGTTCTTGGCTGTCTGCAACTTGCTGCTAAACGATATTTGTGCATAGTTGCTTACGTGGAGCACGAAGATTAGTGAAACAATGGTAATAATAATAAATTACTCATGTGAGTACCGACAATCCCAGAAATACGGTGCAATGCGTCCTGAGAATTTCTAACCAACGAGCGTGGATTGTGTTAGGGGACAATAAATACCATCCTGAAATGAACAGTGGAAGTTTATTTATTGATTTATGACATTAGGCACGATACTTTGATTGAGGAGTTTTTATGAAGGATACTTGTCTGTGTTTTGCACTTTGAGAATCGTTTCAAGGATTCTGCCCACCTTGTATCAGAAAGGTAAGTTACGAGGAACTGATGTGGTCATGGTCCTTCAAACGGCACAACCAGAGGGATCCCGAAGGTGACCTTTGGAAACATTCAGACAATTTCATTATTGCTCTTTACAGGGTCGTGGGACTTTGCTGATCCGGCATCCATTCCTATAAACTCTGAAGACGCTCTTAAAACTAACTAGGGTTATAATTCCGTAAATTTGTAGCCGGTATATGATATACTTCAGGTTTTCTGAATCTGTAGTAAAATTGGACGAATGCATTTATGATTCGTCCAATCCATTCGGAGCGGTTGTTTCTACGTTCGATAAAAAACCGCTCCGAGTGGATTTGACGAATGAGAAATGCACTTTACTACTGATTTTGAAACCTACTATACATTTCTGCGTACGCGCCTCACCTCATTACGACTGTGCTATTTTCCATTTTATTTTGTGGCGGCGTGTATTGTGCATATGTTTCATCGATTGTATACATATATATATTGAATTTTGCTACAAGCTCATTTTGCAGGAACATATTATCAGTAGGAATGGAAGCGAATAAGTCTAGTGAGTGGTTCGCCCATGCGACGAGAGAATGGTTTGTCGCACCCCAATCTTCTGTGAGGGACAGTGCATCAGACGCTGAAGTAGTGGTGGTGAGAAGCGTTTTACAAAGCTTATTTAATTTTTAGTTAATTTAAAAACAGAGAAGGGGGGGGGAGAGTAAGGGGAGGGACGGTTTTGTTGTTGTTTCGAAACGTTTAGATTAAACGTCCACCAGTGAATGTTGTTGATTTTGAACAGTCGTCGAATAATTTTAAGAGTAATGAATAAGTTATGTTCAGACGGAATCAAACGACACTCCGCTCACTCTGGCCTGCTCCATGGGACTCACATCAATTGTGAAACGGTTGTTGGAACACGGTTCAGATGTGAATGAACAGGATAAGAATGGTGAGTACTGTTTTTTGAATGCTTTCGTCATCAAAATAACTGGAAGTAATGAGCAGGGTGAAGAAGGAAGGCAATTATTGACAGCCGTTTTTATAGTCGTTTCAACTTCATTCCTAGCGGTCGTAACATATTGCTGCGGCTGCTGTCTGAGAGGGACAACCGCTGAGAATGAAGTTGAGAGATAGATAGAAAAAGATAAACCGGCTGTCAATAATTGCCTTCCTTTCCCCACCCTAGTAATGAACCGTTTATCTGTTGAATTGGTAAGAAACATACTCAACATCTAATAAACTAGTATATTAATATGAGCTGTCCCCGACAACAATCTAGCTGGTATTGCATCATATCCTTCCAGGCTTCACTCCTCTGATGGCGGCCGTGAATGGAGGTCACGCGGAAATCATTGACATGCTGTTGAAATATGGAGCGAACATCACGTCGGACACGACCAAAGTATGCGGGTATTGATTGAGGGTTATACGGTGGAACATGTTTGGACTATTTTACTTTTCACCGACTGACATCTGAATCAAGATTTAGCATTTACACCATGATTATGTTAAAGATATGTTGTATGAGTGAAAATTACGTGTGAAAATAATGTTGGGGATATGGAGCCATGGCTAATCGATATTCCTGTCAGGACTACCTCGCGTGCTCTGGTTGCAGGAAGGAGATGGTGGAGAAGCTGCTCTGGCGAGGAATGAACATGGTGAGTATTTATTGACCGATTACGGTAATCGTGAAATTATCGATTGATTTATGGCCGCATACTATGTTGGTATGATCATGCTTTTCAAATTATATCATAGTTGTTGATTAGATTATGATAGAGAGCGTTGCAGGAGACCCGCAATGCTTCTAACTACACGCCGCTCTCACTGGAAGTCGCACGAGTTGGTTCTCGAACGGAGATGGTGAGAATTTATGGACCGATTACGGTAATCGGGAAATTATCGATTGAATTATGACTGTGTACGTTGCAGGAATCATTGGTTCTGAAATTTTTTTCGTTATTGATTACGGTAGTGATAGTTGCAGGAGCGAACGGAGATGAACCCGAGAAGCGCCGGCAAGAGGCAGAGATTGTTTGGCTGCTGTATTTGGAGCAGCACAGATTTATAAGAATACGGATCAGATTTCTATCGTATCTAGCTTCTCTGTTTTTGTTGTAAATTATTTCCAAGCCATTACACACTACCATAATAATTAGACTAGTCTTGTGACTACTGTCGCTCTGTTAACCACTCTCAATGTACAGACTCTCCCTTTCCCTCATACTCAATTCGTTTACCGTATACCCCGTGTAATATTCTCATTAGCAAGATCAAACACTCAAGTAGTCTAGCCACCATTATCATGTAAAAAGGTTCATCAACATTTGACCAGTATCACTTACGTTTGTCCAATCTCATTTCCATTTGTTCTTATCATCCCATCCCTATTTGTAAAAGACCCCGGCTCCTTCAATTGTTTGTGTACATGTCGCTCTCCTTGTCCGGAAAAGAGATGCTTTTCTTCAATACGCCTTCGCCTACCGTACCACTGTTACCGTACCCTCTGGAAGAGCCGATGACTAAAAAGATTGTGCGTTAAAGGGGGGGGGGGGTGCCTTCCATTTATGGGATGTTTGTGGTCTCAATGTCAGTGTGTTATTATCTTCTCCCAGTATTATGCATCCCACTGTAACTGTTAGTTACGTCTTTCACCGACTGCGTCTCTCTCATTTTGCGCACTATTTCGTCGTGTCTCTGATCATCGAACGAGATTTAGAATATGTTTCACACAGTCTACTGATAGAAAAATGAGGTAATGGGTAACAGTTCAGTTGTGACGTATCGCCCTCCTTTGTCTCTTGTATCATTCCAATTCCCCGTCGTCTTCTTCCTTTCCCCTTCCCTTTCTCACGGCAATTCAAGGTGGCTGAATTCCTAGCAATACCAAATGTCGGCGCACCGTCACTAGCGGAATGGGAAATGATCGTAACCATAAAATGATCGCAAACTGAATCCGGGAGGAGGGACACTCTTCATCCCCTCCCACTCCCCTTTCTCTCCCTGTCTCGTGTGCGCAGCTCGGTCTGCTTAACCACCGAGTTCATAATGTCCATAGCAGTGCGGAAACTATGCTGTGCTGAGAGCTCACTGCTCGAAAGTAGTTTGGTGCTTCATGCACGTGGTGTGATTTTGCTGTTCAGTTCGCTGAATCACCTTGTGCCCCTACTTACCATACCAGACCCATGACGTCACTCCTACTGGTGACGTCACAGCACCCGATTGACCAACCCAAGTCGAAAACGGGAAAAACTTTCCGTGACCATTACTTCGCGGAAAATGCTGGGGAAAATTAATGTTACATATTCTACAGCTAGGTGCTACACTATGACTGAGCGGTGATGGATATTTCGTCCATGGATGCATGAAAATTATGCCCGAAAAATCTATTTTCGCCATTTAGAAATCGAAGGACGAACTTCGGTATCACATAAACACGTTTTTGGCACTCAGAGCCTACACTGAGAAAAAAATATCCTTAATATAAAGGATATCGTATACTGGTTACCGTCATCCCAGAAACTTTATCCTTTATAGTAAGAATATTCGTTATGCTTAACAGTGTAAGAATGTTGAATATTATATGAATATATTTGAATATCTATAGATTTGCATTTCTGTTTTATCCGTTCGATCCGCAATTTTGTTTTTGCATGTGAAACGTGTCTGCGTGCATTTTCGTATCTCTTTTCATGTCGTCTCATTTCATTCCCTTCATTTTCTTCCTAGTTCTACTCGTCGGTGGTTGGTTCATCTCGCCATGTCTCTTCGGTGTGTTTCTCCCCCTTACCAACTACCATACCGCCGATCGTATCGTCATCGCTTTGAATCATTGATCAGCTACCGTAGTCTACCGTACTCCCAACCGTAATCCTTTGTCATTTTCAGGCAAGAACAACAACGCACTTGCAAGAAAGTTAACGACAACGTAATGAACCTCATCAACAAGGCTGAAAAGGTGTGAAGTTTGTAGTTTGACCTCCCTGTATGTAGTTTGATCTCTTCCAGCTGATCCTCAGTCTGCCCAACCAAGGCGATGGCGTGCAAATGTTCACGCAGGGAGGGGCAGTCTCCAAACAGGTTTGTAGGTTGATCTTTGTAGTCTATAGTTTGCACCTTCAGAATCTCGTATTCGCGAAGAAGAATAATGCCGTCGATCGGTCACTCTCGAAGGCTTCAGTCACCGCCAAATCCGAGGGCAATACTCCTATCAAAGTGTGTTGTAGTTTGAAGTTTATAGAAGGAGAGAAGTTCCTTGATTCCTTTCCAGAGCGATGCAGTCTCTCACACGTCGATGTCGACGATGAGACAGTCGACCGCACGCTGCAGCTCGACCGCCACCGACGCCAATGCCTCCAAGAGGAACAGCAAGAAGATTTGCTGCAAATGCGTGAGTGCAAACGCAACGCGTCGCATCAAGCGTCGGGGTCGAAGGGCAATTCAGTTGTGATTGTCGGCCTTATGACCGTGGCTCAGTTGCATTTCATGAAACAATAGTCAGAGATTTACTTGCAGCGTCAGAAGTGCCGTCCCTCGCAGCACCAGTCCGCTTCGCACAAGAACGAAGCCACCTCACATCATGTAAGAATGGTGCAGTGGCATCGTCCTCTGCCTATGAAAATGACGTCGAGAGTTCGATCCCCGGAGGCAAATGTTCTTTTGCAGTGGCAGGTCGCTGAGAAGGCGCCGAAAGGCGTGACGGTCGACGTGGCGGTGAGAGTACCCGGAAGAACCGAGCCGATTCAGGTAGGATCCTGCCCCAATCGCGTGCATGGCACTGATATCGGGCATTGCGCAAAACACGAGTCATGAAAATGAGGCAATGGTTGGTTTCAGCTGCAGCTGGACTGCCCCAACGAGCGCCAGGCGCGTATCTTCGTCGATGGAGAGTGGAGGGAACTTCAGAAGTATGAAGAGACTTCTAGGAAGAGGTACTGGCTGATTAGGGATATAAGAAGGTTTTTTTTATGAAATTCAGAAAATTGTGTCACAGTGCATTTTGTGACAGTGCAATTTGTGACAAATGTCACAAATTGCAGTGCAAAATGTGATAACAAATTGCAATGTGACACAATTTTCTGAATTTTATAAAAAACCGTCATATATGATGATGAAATACTCATTGTCAATATTAAAAATCAATATTCCGAAAAGGCGATTGAGCTATTCGTAGAACCATGCAATGGAACGATAGTGTCTCTGTTCCACAGAATTGTTATGGCTCAATTTAATCTATTTTGACAATTCAGATCTCGCAGGAGCATCGTGGCCAAGTGAAGATCACTCAGGGAATTCGATGGATACTTGTTTCGAGTCGAATAAAGTATTGATTATTCCGTCTACAGAACACCAAAAAGAATACTAAAGAAGCATGATTCATTGTGTTGTACGATCATAATGGCGGAATTGTTTGCGGAGGGCTCAAAATATCCGAAGGATCCATTGCCATAACTGACTTGGAAAGGGAAAATCTTTTGGCCTACTGTTTTCTTTTCTCATTCGCAACAGAAAATTGTACTTTCCGCCGTTTCCCTCTCACATATCTACTCCCCTCGGTAAAGGTGCTACCACGTCGAGCGATAACGCTAGGTGGGGCCCATAGACAAGGCCGGCTGCCAGTAGAAATATGTAGACATATTGAAAGAAGGAAAAAGTTTTTTATTTATTTATTCTTACATCATTAAAGATGTGACAGCAATTCGTATGGCACAGAAAAAGGGGGGGGGGGT